>JAADXI010000018.1:0-67083 GCA_023337615.1 Pythium brachiatum | reverse complement strand
GATCTGGATGTGTTGTGTTAGACCTCCTGTATCAAGCTCAGCGGAGACAATCCATCTTCGCGCAGCTCTTGCCTCATGAAGACGAAGCTCTTGTGAGGATCACACTGAGGGATCCGATCTCTGTGACCATGGACGAAGAAGATCCTTCCGCGTCGACGACCAAGGAAGTCTCCGTGCTAGGGCCGGTGGCGCTGACACGGCACGACAGTCTCGAGCTGATAGAGCAAAAGCTGCAGGCCTGGGTCAGCGAAAACATCGGCCCGAACGTCATGATCCCCAGTGGTGGTTTCCTGTCACTGCTGAATATCGCCGAGTCCATTTAGCTCGTTCAGTGCTACTCTGTTGTGTATAAAGACCACACTTGGGCTCTTTTGCTACTGAACGGTGTGGGTTGATGGTCAGGACGGCTAATCACTTATGAAATGGGCATCAACAAGAGGGTTTTCCAATGTAGATATTTTTCACATCGAATGATATGCACGCATCGTCAGCAAACCAGTGAGAGTCTCGCTGATCTAGAAGACGACTGCTAGGAATCACGCGTACGGAATAGAGAAAAGAGCGGGGATCACTATCACGGAGGGCGCTTCGGCTTGGCAGTAAACCGGTTCGGGAGTCGCCAAGTCACACTCACTTGCCAACTAGGAACGACTCACGCGCCCAGAGCGGTGCTTGCATCTCGTGCACGCGCTTGCTGAACTCGTCGTCGGTCAGCCGCTCATTGATCTTGGTCACAAACTCGTAGCTGCTGAACACTGGGCCGGCGTACATGGTCCCATCCACGACGAAAAAGCCCAGGTTCACGTCGCCCACGCCCAGATGCAAGACGCCTCCGGGATCGCCGTGCTTCACCGACGGGGTATCCGTGTGGACATCGGCGACCAGGTGGTCTTGCTTGCCGGAGTCTTCACGCTTGGTGTAGAACAGACTCGGGTACCAGCCCAGGTAGCGCGAGCCGCCGCTTCCGTGGCGCTCTTCGATGACGCTCTTGAGGAAGTGGTCCTGTTCCTCGGTCAGTTCTTGCTTGAGCGACTGCGCGATGGCGATGTCTTTCAATTTGCCAGCTACCGTGGCAAAGTTGGCGAAGTGCCAACGGGCCGTGCCGACGAGAGGAGGTCCCGAGTGGAATGAATGTTCTTTCTCCTCTGGCAGGAGCTTGCTCACGTCCTCAACGACGGCCACCGTTCTTTCCGCGAGCTGCTGCATCTTGTTCCAGAAGGAAGGGTATGGGTCCACGAAGCCCGCCACATACTCGCAGCATGTGCTCATAGTGTAGCTTTGCTTCGCGTACAGGATGGTGTCGTGGCGAAGCTGCGTGAACGACGCGATCTGGGTGTTCATTTGGCGCTTCTTCCACGTCTCGGACTGGAACACGCCGGCCTCGTTGGAGCTCTTGGCCGATAGCTCTCGAAGTGCGAGCTGCCACAGCAACGCCACGCTGCAGGTCGCTGGATCTGCCTGTGCGAGTTGTTGCTCAATCACACGGCGAGCCACGAGCAGGTTCGACGCGTACGGCGCACCATCTCGGAAGGGCACAAAGTCCTCTGATGTCTTGGCGTTGGCTGTCATGCGCTTGGCGATCTCGCCGTTCGCAACGTCGTTGCCAAACAATGCAAACGCCGCATCCACAGCACTGGGAAGGCGACGCACGACCTTGACCTCGTCGTGCAGGACCTGGTCGTACACGATCTTGGAGAACAGAAATGCACTCCACACAAACTGCTGACCGAAGAATCCAAACGATGTAGGTAGACGCGTGCGGATCGTTGGCGACGCGGCAGCGATACTGGACTCGGTCAGTGGATGGCCAGTGATGGCCTGGGCACCAAGCCCTCGGTTCGCGATCTCGTCTTGGAGCTCGCGCAAAGCCGTCTCGCTGTTCGGACCACAGTACTTAGTGATGATGTCACGGTCTCCGAGGAGTTTGTGGAGCTGTTGCGGGGTCATACTGTCCGCACCAAAGCCATCGCCAGTGATGGTCGAGACAATCGACTGAATAGAGTCCACAGAAGCCATCACTTGAGCCTCACGTAGCACGTGGACAAGCACACACGCACGCTGCAGCTGACGCAGATCACTGGCGGGGTCTTCCGTGCCATCGACGCGGAAGTCGATCGTGCCGAGCCACGTCATGGCCTGGAAAAAGCGAGACAACAGCTCGGTCTTGGTGTAGTGGCCTCTCGGTTTGAAGAGCGAGAAGTCCACATCCCGCGGCGGACTGGAGAAGAGACTCGCACTACTAAGCTGCTGCTGGCGAACAGATTCCACCAGTGTCTTCAGTGAAGCGGTATCTCCAGCCGCACCAGCAGACAGCTCTCCGGTCAGCAACGACTGGGCGACAGCGAGATACATATCCACATCACGCAACGCATCAGTGAATCCCACACTGTCAAATGCCGCTTGGTCCTGGCAGACACCACGCGCCTTCGTCAGGATGCCCGTGAGCAGTGGGAATAGGCCCTTCTCCTCCAGGTGCACGAGGAACGCGTCGAAGCTGCGGTGCCACGCGTGGAGCACCGAGTCACTGGTCACGTACACGGGCATGTCGTCCGAATACAGGCGATAGTACTGTTCCGCGAAGCTCTGCGCCGCGAGCCGCTCCGACACTACGAAGCCGTGCTGCTGGAGCCGCTCGGTCTCTGCATCACTCAACCGGAAGTCGAAGCGGCGGTGCTTCTTGAGCTCGTGGTGCCTGTTAGAGTGGAGCACCAGGTCCATGAACGTGCCGCCGAGCTCCGTCTTGGCTTTCTTGCGGCGGTCGTCCAGGATCTTGTTGGCGTCTTCCGGTGCGACGGCAAAGTCCTCGTAGAACTTGCACTGCTGGAGAGACGGCAGTGCTTGAGGCGGACACTGGTCGTCCATCAGAGACTTGGCGGAATAGAACTGGAGCAGCAGATCGTCGGCGGTGATCGCTGTGCCCTGGGCTTGCAGCTCCGCCTCAAACGCAGCGACGACGGTGCTGCTCATGGTGATTGATGCTTGATGGGGTGAGTGGCTTGAAGTGAATTGGGGAATGATCTTTGGAGGGCGACGAGTTTTTTCGGTTGTCAATTTCACGAGCATCGGAGACTCTCAAAGATCTTGTATCCACGAATGATGGTCAGGCGTGGGTTCAAAAGTGATTATACTTCTGAGAATGATTTATCTTGTAAACTGTATAGGAGAACACAACAATAAGTCAATACGAGCAGTTTGATTGCCCAGAAACGATAAGCAGATTATGATATGGTCGAAGAAGAGAATGACCCGCCAACACCGCGTGGGTCATGTCATGGTGGCTTGTGGACATTGGCCACAAATGGCGATTGACTTTGCTGCCTGGAATACGTGGCCTGATCAGAGCCAAATCATGCACGTGTCCTACACACGTGGCTAAGACTCGAGGCTGCGGGTGAATATTTCGTATTGTTCAGCTCTCTGTGACCAGCTATTCCTCCTTGTACATCATCCACTCTTTCTGCTCCAGCCGTCCCGACATGAGTTTGAGCATGCGGTCCAGCGGCACATCGTCTTCCACTTCGTCTTCTCCGAATTTGACTTTGAACGTGCCGTCGCTGTTGCGCGACACGACGTTAGCTTCGTAATACAGCCTCGAGCCTTCCTCTTTGACCTTGACGATATCACCGACTTCGATCTCACTCCACGACGCGATCCGCTTGACGTCGTTGCGTGAGATGTGGTCAAGTGACTCCTGTGATGAGACTTGCACTGTACACGAATCCTCATGGATCGCAGTCACCACCTACACAAAAATCATTCGCTCAGCGTCCTGCCATCCTACTACGTAGCACCAAACGCACTCACCCCAATGACGCGCGTGTCGTGGTTGGGCAGCTTGACCGTCACGATGTCGCCTACGACAATCTACACATCACTCCATTCAGCCCATGCTTCCATCAATCATCCAGTGATTCGATTGTTGCCCCACCACACCTCTTTGTCTGCCGACGACGCGCCGGCGCCCATAATGAATAGTGTAGCTCTCCGGACAGCGCCCGAGCAGCTCGTCTAACGCACACGTCGCAGTTCCACCCGCACGTCTAGTGTATTGATCCGCGTGGGCTCTCACGCCGTGTGTCGTGCTCGTAGCGTCAGTCAGTCAACTGGACGCTTCGTCCCTCTGCCAATGTGACCTCTTCGTTTTGAACGGATCTCCAAGAGTCACGTTGCGACTTGAAGACAGAATGGAACCGTACTTAACCTACGACTCGGCTAAGTACGCAGATTGGATTCGTACTTTGAAGGGTCAGTTCTGTCGCCCAGTTCAAGCAACCTTCACGTCACCTTCGTGCGACTCTCATCCCAGTTTTCCGCGGCAGACCGTCCACTGTCTTTGGTCCCGCGTACCTACCTCACCGTTTGCCCACGGAAACAAACCAAAAAGCAAACCAAAAGGATCAATCACTCCGCGGCGAACATCAATCAACACATGAGTATGCTGGCAGTGGATGCGATGAGCCGCGTGCATGTGAACATGGGAGCTGCTGGGAACACAGTGCTGGAGAACATCACGCTGGGAGACGTGCTCGTGTGCAAGGCGCAGCGCGGCAAGCTCCAGGAAGTGACCTATCTGCTCGACGAGCTGAACGCCGACGTCAACTACCAGAACCAGGTGTGTGCTCGGCCTCCTGTTCTCGTCGTGTGGATCGTGTGGGTACTCACGTCTTGTGTATGTGTGTGTAGCACGGATGCACAGCGCTCCATGGCGCGGCGGCTTCCGGCCAGCTCGCAGTGGTGCAGATGATGCTCGACTGCCCGGGAATCAACGTCTCGATTGCGGACGATGTACGTGGAGTTTGATGTTTATCTTTATAGTCTATCAGTTCAGAAAGCTGATGAGACTTGTCGGTGGTGTTGATGTAGGAAGAGCAAACGGCGCTTCATTACGCAGCCTTTTACGGCCACTTGGAAGTCGTGCAGCTGCTCGTGGAACACGGCGTGCCACTCGATATCCCGGACAAGTACGGCCGCCTCGCGCACTGCTCTGCGGCGATTAATGGCCATTTAGATGTCGTCACGTACCTCCTGGAGGAATGTCAGAACCCGATCGACATCAATGCGATTGATGAGGTACGTCTGATGTTGATCAGCCAGCCGTATTGATGTTCGAGATTCACTGATGTTGCTTGTTGATGTTTTGGAATCAGTATGGAAGTACTTGTCTTCACTGGGCAGCACTCAAGGGACGGAAGGAAGTCATGCAGTACCTGTGTATGAAGGGCATCGACGTCCACGTCACCAGCTACGTATGTCTCAACTTCCTCGGGATTGGATGCGAGGAGGAAGCCTAGAAAAGTCTGACTAATTGATTTTGACTTTTGATTTTTGATTTTGGATATCAGGACAACAAGAGCGCGTACCAGCTCGCCAAGGACAAGCAGAAGCACAAGTGTGTCCAGTTCTTGAAGAACTGGTACGAGACCTCGCAGGTACGAAGTAATGCCTGAGCTACTGCTGATTTTCATTGCGGCCCGCTCACTCCTCGTATCATTATGAAACTCTATCTAGAAATTCGTCCATGCCGCTGAGGAGGGAGACGAAGATGAGCTGCGTCGTATCATCGCTGAGATCAACCGCGCGTACCCGCTGCGCTACATGCGTGACAAGGTAAGCGGGCTGAGGCATTTGAGTCCGATCATTGATGCCAGCGTTCTAATTGTGTGTTTGATGTGTTGTAGAATGGCAAAAACGCGATGCACTGGGCAGCCGAGCAGGGCCATTTGTCCACGTTGAAGCTTCTTGGCGAGCACTTCGCCGTGTGGACGGATGCAGACAAGTTTGGTCGCAATGCCCTGCATTGTACGGCGCTCGGAGGGCACAAAGACTGCGCGTTTTGGCTCATTCGAAACGCCAGTGATGCCTCGCAGTTCATGTCGCTCACACTGGTAAGACATCCATCGTGCTACGAGTACGAGTGAGACCACGGCTGACTCGTGGTGATATTTGCAGACGGGCAAATCGCCTTCGCGGTGTGCATTCGAGGCTGGTCACAGTGCTCTTGCGGCACGGTTACAAGCATGGGAAGAGGGCAACGACGAGTACGCCAAGTACGAAAACACGGAGATCCCCATCCCCATCCCTCCCGCCACACCAGAGATCATCAAGAGCGACGACGAGGCTCCTAAAGAAGTCGTCAACGTCACGCGTGGACGAGGTGCGACCCCGTAAATTGTGACGCCTGGGGATCGTGTACACTAACGCTTCATTGTGCCATTGCAGACATGGACTCGGTGCGCAACTGGCTGAAATCACTCGACATGGACGAGTACACGAAGAACTTTGAGAAGGACGGCTTTGATACCTTGCGCGGCGTCGCTACGATCGACGAAGATGATCTGATCGACATGCGCGTGAAGAAGGGCCACCGTCGAGTACTATTGTCGCACATTGAAGAGCTGCTTTCCCAGTTGGCTGCACTGGACGAGACAACAATTGGCGCAGGCAAAGAACCGGACTCGGCGCCGTCGCTCGAGATGCTCACGCTGGCTGCGAAGAGCGCGGCTTCGGCATCGTCGGCTGCGACCGCTGCGACCGCTGCTGCCACTGCATCGACTCCAGCCTCGGCTCCAGCGTCCAACGCCTCTGTCGCATCGAGCTCGGACCGGTCAGAGTCAAGCCGCGTTGACTGAATCGTCTGCGTGCCGAGTACTGGAGTACTGGCACGCCCTCACAACGTTTTGTCTCCCAGACTTGAGCTGCCTTGATCCACTGAAACGCTGCCGCGTCTGAACAAGCATGCGCCGCAAGACCGACGTGGATACAGCGTGGATACTTCCATCTGCACGAGCGGACTCCAGAACGCGTTATGGACGCCGGCATTTGCTCCCCCACGACGTGCGAGGTTGTTGACGTTCGAGCTTCCATTTCCAGCATCTCGACGCTGGAGCATTCGATCAGTGTATACATACATAACACAAACACCACTCGTCTGGGTGTACTTTGTCTCGGCTGCAATGAATACATCGTACTGGGCAGTGGAGAACTCACGAGAGGAATGCACAAAGCGTCAGAACGGATACCCAAGATCTGACGGCGTGTAAATTAGTCTCGTACCTGGGCTAGCCTCGCTCGTCCAAACTAATACAAAATTCGTATTAGCTTGGACTAGCTCAGCTAATGACCCACTCTTCTGACAACCAAACTGGACACGCGGGATTCTTTCACCGCACTTCGCGGTCCACACTGCAGCTCAAGATCCGCCTTCATCCCCACGCACGAACATGACGCCGCGCCAGCCATTGCCTCCTTCTCCTCTTGCGTGCGTGTGCAGTATCCTCCACCACGCAGCGCCTGCGCTGTCCCCGCTGCCCCACGTCGTCCAGCTACTGTCCGCCTTTCTCGACGTCTCGGTGAACCTCACGCTTCGAGCCGCAGCCTCCATTCGATCGCGTGTGCTATTGAAGAGAGTGGCCACACGCCTCGCCAATGACGCCAAGCTCAGCAATACAATGCCGAGCCACTGGTACGCGCGTGCGATGCATGCAAAAACAACGATATCGCAATGATCCAGAAGATCCACGAGCTCCATCCCGATCCACTCGCTCTCCATTCCCTAGAGCTGGCGATGACCCACGGGACACTGGAGCTGGTGCAGTGGATCATTGAGCATCGCCACGATCGTCTGTGCTGCGCTCCTGGCATCAAGAACCTGTGTGGCAAGTGTTTGTACCAGGCTTTGCTCCAGCTTGGTCAGACTGACTCCTTCCGCGTGGTGACGTGGCTGGCCGACGAAGGGTTCCCGTTGGTCGTGGACGACGAAGATCCAGTCAAAGCTGAGTCAAGTATCAAAGCGCTGCTGCTGAGCCTGGAAACCACGCTCTGGTACGAGAAGCAAGGCCTTTTGACGAAGGAGCTCGGTGTTATGCTGTTAAAGACGTCACTGTCGGGCAGGGCTATTGTTCCCGTTGACGTTACCAAGTATCATCTGACTACAAGTGGCCGTAGTCTCAAGGACAGAAAGCTGATGAAGATTCTGGTTCACCTCTCCTGCCAGCCTGGACGGGAGACCGTCGTGGACTTGGTTCTCTCGACGCGCTTGTCCAAGTTACTTCAAGGCAAGGTCAAGTACTGCGCTATACGACCTGGTGGGAGCAAGGTGCTCCAGTGGAGCCGCGCCTTTATTGAGAAGGACAAACACCACACGCTTGTGGACATGAGCATACAAGCGGCGAGTTTGGCTCACTTTGATACCGTCCAGTGGTTGTACGAGTACCATAACATCCGACCGATCGAGATGCTGAGTCTACCGCCGTCGACCGAGGCCGACCTGCCGCGTTTCTGCGAGTGGAAACTTCAAATCGGTTTGAATAACTGGAACGTGAGTGCACTGGTCGATGCTGCCCGGTCCGGGTACCTCCAGGTCGTCCAGTGGCTTCACATCCACAGTCTAGCACGCCGTGCAGCCCAAGCAATGGATGGAGCGGCCGCGAATGGCCACCTCCATGTCGTCCAATGGCTGCACGAAAACCGAAGCGAAGGCTGCACGAATGATGCCTTCTTCAAGGCAGCAACTGGCGGGCATCTTGAGGTTGTGAAGTGGCTGTATGAGCACTATCCCAAGCCGAACACGAACGAGATGCTCGGGTACGCGGCCGTGCCTGGTCGCCTGGAGGTGCTCGAGTGGCTACACGACACCCAAGCGGACGGCTGCACGTCGTGCGTGGTCCAGGCCATGATGCGGGGGAATTTTCGCAGTGGTCCTGTTCTGAATCCGATTGATGCGATTCGATGGCTGGATGAACACTCTCCACTGATGGTTTGTGAGGGGGGGGTTGCCCCGGCACGAGAGCAATTGTGGCGGTGGCTGGGAGGCATTCTCGCCAGTGATGGAGATCTACAGTTCATCCAGTATATCACGGAGCATCATCCTGAGTCCGAGCCGGCAAACGATCGCGATGAGATGTCAACGCAAGGTGGTGCAGTCGGCTCAGGGGGCCATTTGCCTCTGATGCAGTGGATGTACGAGCGACCTCACGACGCCACGGACTGGACGGTAGCGCGAATGATGGCGAAGTCCGAAGACGTGCGGGCATGGCTGGACAGCGTCATTGACGCAGAACAAGTTGAAGCTCGTGGCGATTATTAGGATCCTTCACGAACTCTCTCTCCTCATCAATATGAGATGCAAATGCAGCATCTTATCGCGAGAAGAACACGTGAGATTCATAAAACTCGTGTTATTAGTCGAGTCTGATTGCATGGATCCTGCGATCTATCGCGTGGACTTGTCGGCAAACGGACTGCAGCCTGCCATCGTGACGTACGTGTCGGCAAACTTGGTGACGTCGCAGCTTCCACGCCCCTTAAACATGCGCTTCTGCATGTCAGCGCGCATACCCGACTGGGACATCTCATGAAGCCATCTACGCATCAACCACCAGGTATTTAGTTCACAATGATCCACACCAGAACGATCATCAGACCCACAACCGTACCCAATGCGTTGGGCTTCGGTCATGGGCATAGAGCTGCGCTCCTGGGGCTTCTTGAGGCTCTCTTTCAACTTGGCCGCTACACAACCACAAATTATATTAGCACCCTTTGATTTGCTGGGCAAGTTGGAGCCTTCCCTTACCGATAGCCTCGGTCTCTTTGTCATCTTGCACTTTGCCGAAGTCTGCGGGGTGGGTCATCGTCGGCTTGATCGCCACAGCGCTCACTGTGAAATCAATCAAGCCTCGGGTCAACATCACTGATTGATGCACGACTTCAACATCAACTCCCACGTACGCGTCTTTGGATTGAGCTGGAAGGGTGTGAGCGCGCTCTCCATCACATACTCGGCCTTGAGCTGCTCTCGCCAGATCTGGTTGCGTGCGACTTCATCGATCTTGGACGCTTGCGACTCACGCTTCTTGTCTGCCATGGCTGGTGATTGATGTTTGGTTTGCGCGTGGGCACGGACGAACTGATAGAGTTCTCGTGAAAATCAGAGACTGATGCCACTTCCAACAGTGGAGCACCATCAACGCCGTCATAAGACCGTCGTCACTATCACTCGCGATCTGAGGAAGAGATTCCAACTATGTTTAGTGTGGAGTAGTAGTTCGGAGTAGTTAGATCAACAAAGGGAGAGAGTGATATCTATTACGCAGGCCTCGCATCACGTGGAAAGGCAATCAATCAATGAATCAATGCACCTGGCAGGCACTCACATCTTCTCCATGGCGTTCTTGATGACTTTGATGAACTCGTCGCGCTGCTGGACCTCGTACGCGTTTTTCTTTTCCAGCACGTCGCCCGAGTGCGGCGCCTTCCACTTGTAGTACATCGTGACCATCAATGCGTTCTTCTTGAGGCACGTCATGCGTCCCAAGTGGGCCAAGTGGTGGCAGCTCTTGACGCTGTACACATCGTCCATATTACGCTCGGCCTTGAGCACCACAATGTGGTTCTCCGCAACAACGAGCCGACGTGGTAGCATACTGCCACGCGCAGCAGCCGCAGCGTTCGTGGGGCTCGCAGCAGGCTTCTTCTTTTTGTACGCAGAGAAGAACGGCGACTCCACAAACGGAAGCATCTGCGTGCGGCTCACACGCATGCCCTTGGTGAGCTCCTTGACTCTATCCTTCTCGACAGTGTGGAGCACGACCGTGGATGACACTCCACCGGCGTCCGTGCTTGAGCCTGTCGTGAAGGAATCGGAACGGTGGCCTGACATCGATGAGGAGGAGGACGTGCGGCTGCTTCCACCACCGGTGCGGCCACTGCCCACAAAGTCGTCCTGCTCTTCCTCATCATCATCATCGATTGTGAAGACCTCTTCTTCAGCACGCTGGAATGATCCATTGCGAGAGCCACCTCCTCCTGACGGCGTGGATGTTGCTGATGTGGAAGAGGTGAAGCCCGTGGCCGAAGAGGCTTTGACGTTGGGAGATGATGACGAACCGAACATTCCCTTAAGCTGCGTGGTCTTGGTCGCTGCCTGCTCCGCCTTCTTGAGCATATCCAAGCTCTCTGAGCCCAGCTGAGACAGTGAGTTCTTGAGCTTGCTCAGGTTAGGAAGCCCTGCTGAGCCAAGTGGACTCTTGGCAGCGACGGGGGACGGGGGATCTCCAGGAGCAGGAGATCCTGGGTTGGAGTTTGTGGTTTTCTTGCCCATGAGCCACTTGGAGCTATCCTTCAGTGAGGCCGTTGGGATCATTCCCATGCCCATGGCCTTACCACCCGTCTTCAAAGCACCAGTAAAGCTGGAAAAGTACGAATTCCCACTGCCCACGGGACTCGCGTGGGCATCAAACAGTGATCTTGCGTCCAATTCACCCGAGCCAGAGCTGCTGAGCTTTGGAGGCATTTGAGGAAGCATCGCAGCCGAGCTGCCGCGACTTGGAGGGTTCGATGTGCGACTTCCCTCCTCGCCTGAGCCTGTAGCAGCCGACACATCTCCCGTCACAGAAGCTCGCGACGATCGACTCTCTGTTCGATTCGAGAACGACCCGGATGAGGCCACGGAGGCGCGACGGTGCTGACAGAGCGTACACTGTGGAGCATCATGGTCGATCAGATCGGCGACTGAGTACCCTTCATGCCCAGAGTACATCAGCGTCGAATGCGCGGCTGCGTAGCCACCTTCGAGCACGCTCACATGTGGGAACCCACGCTTCGCCAGGAAGAGCACGGCGGCATTCACGCGCGAGATATCGCGGGCAAAGTTCTCAAGGAACTCGTCCTTGAGGAAAAACGGCAACTCACCAGAACTGGCCACCGCTCCGGACTGCTGCGAGGCTAGGAACTGGCGTAACTCATCAGCGATGTATCCGTAGCCATGGCCCATCACACACATGTGGACCGTTGTCTTGAGCGGTTCGAGAGTCGCGAGCACGGTATCCAGCACGTTTGGATCCGTGACAGCGTCTGGATCAAAGTGGAACGCGGTCGGGATCTGTCCCTGCCTTGTTTCCTCACTTGCACGGCAGTCGATCATGAAAAAGCGGATTTTCTCATCGGTTTGGGGCGTCTGGAACGATCGGAAGACCTGTGGAATCACTTCTGAGGCTGCCAGCGTCACACACACGGAGGAGGAGGGTGTCGCCTCACTCATGAGCTGTGTGAAGAACTCTTCGTTGGCACTGTGGTCCTTGGCGCCAGCTCCAGCAGGAGACGAAGAGCCTAAGGTAAACTTGATGGGCACCATGGTCGTGAGTAGCTTGCTCGGCATGTCGATGACCATGCTGCCCACTTGCATCACGCCGTTGCCCACCTGCATCACACCATTGGTCGATGCGGAAATGATAGAGAAAGGCTTGCTTGTGCTCTTTGCGGCAGCAGCTTCGACTGGTGTTGAGGCAGAAGCTGCTTCAGCCGTTTGAAGCCCGGCGTCGCGTAGCTTGACGCAAACACTTGGAGGCGTCGCCTCGATCAAACGGCGCACACTGAGCAGCAATGGCTCGTCCGAGTTGTCCTTGAGCGTGTCCAGCAGAGTTTGAGCCATGCAGTGCTGGAGTCGGTCTCCTTCCATACGCAGCAGCTTCTTCTCTGCCTTGAGAATCAAATGCATGACAATGAAGCACGCCGTCGTTGATGGAAACGCCTTTGTCGCGGCAAGTTTCGAGCCAGTGAGATCCAATAACGCGCAGCAGTCCCAGATCTGAGCCAATGCATCGAACGACGAGCTCTGATGGTTCTCGCTTTCAAACATCGATGCGAGCCACGAGTCTGGGACGGTCTTGGTGTCAGTGTTCCACTGGTGGAAGTGCTGGTCGAGATGGAACGCCACAGACGGCGCGTGGTACAGCAGCAGCCACTTGAGCAGTGCGCGTCTCGCCTCAGCGACTTGCTGTGGAACAATCTGCTTGGTCAAGTGAGGCATCACTTGGTGGCACGCAGCTTGGAGCATGGCAATGAGATCCAGACGCAATGGATCGTTTCCTGAGACAGCAATCGCGGGGCCAAACGTAAACGCAAAGCCCGGTGGGTACTCCACCAGGCGAAGCTTCTTGCACAGGTACGTGACGAGGATCTCGGCGTTGTCGATGAACAGAAGGCGCGCTCCTTCAGCCGAATCATTGCCTGACGATCCACTACTGCTGGAATGGCGGAGACTCTCCGAGTGGATGGCGCTGGAGAACACTGTGGTGCACATATCCTCGACATCCTTCCGCAGCACGGGCTGGTTGGCCAGATCCAGTGACGTGGTCTGCACGGCATACATCGAAATCGACTCTTTGGAGCTGCTGCTGCACAGTGCGCGGTGCCACATCGCGACGCGAGCCGCTGGCGTAGAGATCACTCCCGTACTGTTGAACGTTTTGGTCAGAGCGTCGACATCGAACTGAGAGACCTGGCCGGAGCTGTTCCGCTGGCTCTTGATCTGGAGCGACGTGGTGCTACTCTCGCGGGAGCCAGACTTGCGCGCTTTGGCCTTGGCGTCCTCAATGATCTTCTCTAGATCATCGTCATCGTCGTCGAGGGAGATCGTACTGTGCGATGGTGCACTGACGTGGACCGGGATGGACGGTGGCATCGGGTTCACCGGAGCCAAATCGGCCGACGGCGGACTGTCTAAAGGTTCATCATCGTACGAATTGCCGCGTGGTGGTGCTGTAGCAGTGAGGAAATCGTCGTCTTCGTCCCCGAGATCGATCGTATCCATCGCCGGTGGTCTCTGGACTGGTGCTGGAGGCGGTGTAGCCACAGGCACAGGTGCTGATGATGCAGCAGGAGGAGCAGCCGGGCTGCTGCTTGGTCCATCGTCCAGCCACGACAGGAACTCATCCTGGTCGGCGCCTGATGCAGGAGCCGATCCGGCGTTTGATGTTGGCTTGTCTGCGCTGGGCTTCATGTTGATCACGGCGCTTGGCGCGTCACCGAAGATGCTGGCATCGTCCAAGTCGGCCCCGCCTGTGAGTGATGGAGAGAACTGCTCATCTTCCTTCAGATCTCCGAAGATATCGTCAAAGTCCGACGACGCCATGGCCCAGCAATGAGTGAGGTGGTGGTTCTCGATTCTGCAGCAGGGAACTGGGGTCTCACAGACAAGCAGGAGCAGAAGACGCGCTGGGTTGGGTGGGGACCAATGTGAGATAGCGACCAGCGACGCAACGGAAACGGCGCGGTGGGAAACGGAGCAGAAGCAAAAGGAGAAACTCAAGACGCGACAGATGCAGTGGAAGTTTGCCCACGAAAGTGTTGGGAGACTGTACCCATTTATAGCTGCTCGCGTCGTTTCGGGACCTGCCGGATAATCGGATCGGTTGACGCATGGTACACTATACGCAGAGGTATACATCCATGGCATTCGAATTCGAATGGATCGATGTTGCAGGTTGGTTGCGACTGCACTTCTAGAGGGAGAAGGCGCGTTCGATCTCGTCCTCCGGAACACCAGCGTTGCGGAGCTCTTGTCTTGCGAGCGCCTTCTCCTTCACCACGTCAATCCGTTGGCGCTCCATGTCCATTCGGATCCGCTCTTCCTCGGCTGCAAGCTGCGTGGCTTCGAGTTGCAGCTTGGATTTCTCCACGTTCAGTTTCTCTTCTTCAATTTCATCCATCAGCACCGCAGCACGACGCTGGCGCTTAGCCAACGCGCCGATCTCGTGCCCTGCAGGACGGCGGTTCGACGCCTCTGTGCCAGTGCCTTCCGAACTGCTATCGCCATCGTCATCTTCCTCGGCGTTAGCGAGCGACGCGACGCTGCCCGTCTCCATCATCCGCAACATAACTGGCAACATCACTGACGCGACTTCGACAAAGTATCGGCATTTCTTGATGATGGTGATGAAATCTTCCGAGTCCGTGCGCACTTTGAGCAGGTCCATCACGCGGCCCCCACGCTTGGATTGCCAGATGATCACGCGCCGCATGCCGCGCTCGAGCTCGGTCATCTTGTTGCGGATATCTCGCGTGCGGCGATGCGTGAGGCCCCGTGCGTGCATCATTGCTTCAATCTCGCGGCATAACCGCTCTTTAGAGATGCCGGTCTCGCGCTTCTTGCCCTTCCAGCGCACGTAATTGCCCGGCGTCTGCAGCCATTCGATGAATAGATCTAGAGACGTGGGTCCATTCTCCAGCACGGCATCGGACTCCCACACGTGGCGCGTGGTTGTTGTCGATGTTGTTCTTGTTGTCGCCATCGCTGGTTGATCGCGCGGGTCAATTGGTCAATTAGATTGATGGAGGGAAATGGAAAGTGATGCGGGGGTGACGAAGTGAATCGTCGATCAGTTCGAAATCGATTCAGTCAAACAGGTGAAAATAAACGCATTATAGCCAATCAAAACGTATGATGATGAAATATTGGGAATCAACTCACTGTGGGAGATCAAAACAAAACTCGATGAACGATCACTGCACGCATACCTGCGGCTGCTACTCGTACGGGAAGATTCGGTTGATCTCCTCCTCCGGAATGTGCGCCTTGCGCAGCTCTTGTCGGGCGAGTGCTTTCTCCTTCGCGATCTGGATCTGCTGCCGATTGATCTCCAGCTTGAGCTTCTCGTCCTCCATCGAGAGGCGCCGCGCTTCCAGTCGGAGCCGGTTCTTCTTCACAGCACGCTCCAACTTTGGCGTATGCTGCTCGCCTTCGTGGCTTTCCTCCAGCGGCCGCTTGGTGGGAACTCTCGCTGGAGCTTCAACTGGAACTTCAACCGGCTGCGGAGGCGGCGAAAGCTTCTTCACGACAGGTGACGCTGGTCGGGGTTGGATCAGAGGAGCGACGTCGGGAGAAACCGGCATGGGGCGAATCGGTTGTGGCTTCTGTTGGGGTGGTGGAAGAGCGATCTTGTTGGGTGGAGTGAAGCTGCCAACAGTATTTGCTGTGTTGCCCGCGTTGCCTGTGGTCTTGATGACGTTGCCGTTACTCGCTGCACCAGCATCCTGCGAGACACACTTGTTCTCGGTCTTCGTGGACATGAAAGGCGCCATGATCAGCGCGAGCACGTCGTACAACTTGCAGCACTTGAGAATTCCAGCGCGCACTTCCTCTTTCCCCATGGCAACGCCTCCAGAGGACGGAATGGATTGGACCTTCTCCTTCCACGTAATCGCTTGAGACATCGAACGCTCCAGCTCCGCCATCTTGTTACGCACGTCTCGTGTCGTGCGATGCACGAGGCCGTGGCTGTGGAAGAGGTTCATGATCTCGCGGCACAGATCTTCCTTGGTGTTGCCGGCCGCGCGATTGGTGCCTCGCCACCGCGCGTAGTTGCCGTCTTCACGCAGCCAATTGAGTATCACAGCCAGCGACGTGGGTGCGCCGTCACGCACAGCGTCGGCGTCGAACGGCTTGCGGTCTTGCTTTCCTCCCATGGTGTTTCCCTTGTTTCCTCTCGCGGTTTTCTTGTCGAGTGACTGCAATCCCGGGGGAGAAAATCGTTGTTGGCGGGAAAAGGCATCAATGTCCAATGAAAATCAATCAAGTCAGTGTTTCAACCAACCACATTCTCCTAGATACATCCATCAATCAGTGACTTCAACATCATTCAGACAAGACAAACCACTCGCACCGACATCGACCAAGTTATAAGCTAAATGGGCCGGTGTGCATCATACTCAAACAACTTCTGGAAGGTGTGCTGGTGGGACGGCGTTCATGGCGGCAGCAGCAAATGACTCGTTGTATCGCGCGACTTCCGCTTGGTGCGCGTACGAGTGCGCGATGGCGATGATCCACATCACCACGAGCATCATCGTCTGAAACACGTTGGCCGAGACGACGTCGTCCTTGGATGGAGCCGCTGCGCCGTACGGGTATTGTATTCTGGTGTCCGGGTAATCGGACTGTGAGATCTGGTACGTGACGTAGATCTGCTCGGCAATGGTCAACAGCGACAACCACAGGATGCCACGGCAGTAGAACCGGATCGGTCGGATATCGGTATCATGGGCAGCCTTGAACCCCACGCAACCCACGTACACACCGAAGGCGTGGATCATCAGCTCGACGGCGCTCACCATTGGGTCTTGGTTGTAGTACGGAGGGTAGTCGTAGCGGTCGTAGTACCGGTCTTGGCCATTCGTGTCGTCCTTGTTCTTCTCTTCCGCACGCATTTGCTGATCATTGGCAAGCAACGCAAACTGGCCCATGACTTTCATCGTGTAGATGATCAACAGGAACGAGCTCCACAGCTTCACACGGCGAGCGCAGTTCCCCAATGGAGAGTCGAGCATCAGCGGGTCCACACGACGCGCCGAGTCAGATGGAAAGACTGCCGACGAGATTGTTTCGCTGGTAATGTGCACGATGTGTACTGTGCCGTCCGCAAATCGATCTGGGTTTCCTCCGCTCGGAGCTGCGGTAGCTCCAGCTTCAGTCGCTGCTGGCTCAGGCTCCGGATGTGGGTTCATGCGAACGAAGAGATGGATGGTGTGTCCATCTTCGAGCTTGTAGTCGTCCAGCACCTTGTCATCTTCCAGCACGCGGCCTCGGTAGATCAGACGTTGTGAGGCGAGCGAGACTTCTGTGCATTCCAGTACCTTCTCCTTGAGGCGTGCGACGTTCCACTCGAGCTGGCAGGCGATGTTGAAGTATTTGCCGTTCAAATCCAAGATACGAACTCGGATGAACCCTGGATCAAGCGCTGCTTCGGCGGCCGCTTCAAGAGACTCGCCAGGATGGGAAGTCTCCGCCTCGTTGTTGTTTCGTTCTCCTATATCAAGCCAGATTTACAAATGATAAGGAAAGATTCTCAGCGAAACTCGCATGCTGAGACGACCGTACCTGCTGATGTGCTCGCGGTCTCCGTCTTACGGTCAGGCTGCTCCTGCTGAGGGCTCTCCGCAGCCGCGGTTCGTCGCTCTGCCTGTTCTTGTTGTTGTGAAGTCTCCACGCTTTGCTGCCGTGACGTCGTTCCTAGTGGGAGAGTCAATTCATTCGCAGCCGCATGCTCTTCCTCCTCCGTGTCGCTATCCACTTGATCGGAGCTACTCGCTCCTCCCACATTCAGCTGCACACGATCGTGCTCTCCATTTGCCTGCGCGTCTTCGTCTCCTTGGTGCTGCTGTGCCCGTGCGGCGTTTGGCGTGTGGTCTTCGCCCCCTGGAAGCGCTTGGTAACCTCGGCCTCCGCGTGCCATTCTCACTCTCTCCTGGTCGCTGACGTGGCCTTCCGCAATCGCTGTTTCGTTTTTGTTGGCGATTTATTCACCAACAATCCCTCCGCCTCAAACCGTTGGCGTTTGATTGATGTTAGTTTGGGTAGTGACGTCCGCTTGCCAATGTTGGATGTGCGATGCTGCTGATGCCGCGGATGATGCTGCTCTCTTCCAAGTCGATGGTCTAATTTTTCGCTCTGGCCTCCGCTCGAAATGCCAAGTCAACCACGTGGGCGACTGGGCACATGGATCCCTACCCCTCACGAGTGAAAAACTGGTTATCCGGCAACATCTAAACTCAGTTCTATACGCTCCGTTCAACATATATAGCCAATCATAGCCAAGTGATGCGTTCGCTGGCGAGACGGTGTCGAAAAGCCAAAAAGCAATGGGCAACAACCGCAAGAAGGACTCGACGCCGGCGCCCGTGGCAGGCAAAGCGACCAAGAAGCCGCTTGCGCCGCAGCTCAAGTCCAACAAGAGCAACACACTAGGCAAGTCAAACAAGCGCCAGGTGGTTGAGGTTATCACGCGTCCATGGCTGCTGCCGCAGTTCGATGAGCTGCCGAAGGAGGACCGCGACATTGTCCTTGACCGTATCCACAAAGAGGTCGTCGATGCCAGCACCACTCATCCAGGTATCAAGCCATTCATCGTGCGTGGTGTCAACCAAGTCACAAGATTGATTGCAAAGAGGGAGCTGCGCGTCGTGGTCTTCGCCAACAACCCAGACGTCAGTGTCGGAGTGTTTGGGCACATCCCAGTACTGTGCCGGCTACACAAGGTGCCGATCTGCGTCGTACATCTCTCTTCCAAGGCTTTCGGCAACGTATTCCAGCAGCCAAACCTCGTAGTGTTCGGCATCAAATGGCTGCCGAAAACCCTCGATGCGTCCATAGAGACCAGCGCATCGGCTGACGAAGACGGCACCAAGCCCGAAGCATCCATGACTCTGTCTGAGCTGGAGTATGAAAAGCTCACCAGTATCTCCGAGTTCCTTGTCGGCAAAGCCAGTAAGAAGAACCATTCTCTTCAATAGAACACTCTTCGCCATCGTACAATTTGCTCCAGTGTTCGGTTGGAACACTTTTGCTGAGTTTGGTGGTGTTACGCACTGTGGTCCACACCACAATCATTCTCACCCAATCGAATCCCCATCAGACCAGTGCAAATTGTCATTGACAATTTGTCAATGAGCAATATGGCTGCGTCGCTGCGCAAAGTGCTGGTGATTGTCGGCTCCACAGGCGCCGGCAAGACCAAGCTCTCCATCGACCTAGCGAAGGCCGTTGGCGGTGAGATCGTGAACTCCGATGCCATGCAGGTGCGACGCTCTGGTTCGCTCTAGAAGCCACAATAATGGAGCTGATGTGGACCGCAATTTTTCATGGGCAGATGTACCGAGGACTCGATATCGCCACGGCCAAGATCACCGAGCAGGAAAAGGAAGGCGTGCCACACCACCTCTTGGATATTATCGATCCCTCCGGACGCTGTGATGTTCTCGACTTCAAGAAGCGAGCGCTGATCGCGATTGATGATATCCTCGCGCGAGGCAAGGTCCCAATTATTGTCGGCGGCACGATGTACTACACGCAGTCGATTCTGTGGAAGGCACAAGTGCTGGATGATGTTCCAGTACGCGCGGACGCCACACTGATTGATGCACGTGTCGTTGATCAATCATTTGATACCTATGTGTCTTGTGCTGACGGATG
Organism: Pythium brachiatum; assembly: GCA_023337615.1. NCBI lineage: Eukaryota > Oomycota > Peronosporomycetes > Pythiales > Pythiaceae > Pythium > Pythium brachiatum. The sequence continues at coordinate 47,336 of JAADXI010000018.1, read as the reverse complement.
GATGTTCCTTTTCCTAATTTTCAGGATAACGCGACCCCGGAGGAGATCTACAACAAGCTACGTGAAGTGGATCCTGCGATGGCGAGCCGCTGGCACGTTAACCAGACGCGTCGCGTGCGTCGCAGTCTCGAGGTCTTCTACCAGACGGGGATCCCACACAGCGAGCACATCGCCCGTCAGGAAGCCGTCAAGAAGAACACGGAAACCTACTTTGATGCCTGTGCGTTCTGGATCAACTGCAGCAAGAGCGTGCTCGCGGAGCGTCTGGCTAAGCGTGTGGACACAATGATGGACACGGGGCTCGTCGAAGAGATCAAGCAGCTGCGAGAGGAGGTGAAGACGAACCCGCCACGGTATCCGTCTACTACCGAGAAAGAGGAGGATGGAGACCAAAGCGATGGTGAGAGTGACGCGGAAGACCACACAGTCGGGATCCTGCAAGCGATCGGATACAAGGAGTTTGCGCCGTATCTGGATGCGCTTGAAGCGCGACAGAAGCTCGTGGCTTCCGAGGGTGGTATGGAGAGTGAGGAGCTGAGGAAGCAGCGGGATGCTGAGCTGGAGAAGCTGCTGGAGTCGTGTATCGAACTGCTCAACGTGGCCACGCGCCAGTACGCTCGTCGCCAATTGTCGTGGATCCGCAACCGCTTCGTGACGCGCAACATTCCAGTGTACAGCGTGGATAGCAGCGATGTCTCGCAGTGGGAAACCAAGGTCGCCAAGCCCGCCAGCGAAATCGCCAGAGCTTTTCTCAGTGGTGAGTCCATGGACATGTTCAAGACGCTGCAACAAGCCGAGCCGGATAAGTGCACACCGCTGTCCCACGACGAAAAGTACCAGGAACGATTCTGCGAGATATGCGGCAACCGCAAGTTCATTGGCAAGGGCCAGTGGGATATGCATCTCAAGTCCAAGGGCCACAAGTTCCACTTGCGACGCATTGAGATCGAGAAGGAAAGGCCGCAGTGGGAACAATATCGCAAGGCCAAGAGCGCTCGCCCGTCAGCAGACCTTGTCGAGTCTGCTGTGGATAATGTTCCATCAGACAAGGGAGATGCAGTCCGGGAGTAAGACGAATAGACAAGAAATCCAAATTCAGTTATTGTGTTCGCTGCTTCTGTCTCGCTTCCAGGTTCTTCTCGATCTGGTCGTACAGCATCGCAAACACGCGCTTGCGTTCCGTACTGTGCAGCTCCTGGTCGGCCTCTTCTTCTGCCAGACTGGAGACAACAGCCTTAGCCCCACCACCACCAGTGTTTCGAAGCTTGTCCAGTGTCGTCGTGCGCAACGTCGCTGTGGCCGCCAGCTTGCCGTTCTTCTCGGCATCGAGCGTGTCCTTGAGCTCCTGCAGCGCCTGCGTGTACTTGGGCACAAGCGTCTTCATGTGGCTTTCGTTGAGCGTGTACGGAGTGAGCTTCTTGTTCTCCGCCTTCTTGAGCATACGCAGCATCCCCTTCATCTGGCCCATCTTGACAAGCGTCACAGCGCGACCATGGCGCCCAGCACGGGCAGTACGACCCACTCGGTGGATGTACGTCTTGATGTAGGACGGCACATCGTAGTTGACAACGTTCGCCACGTTCTCGATATCCATACCACGCGCCATCGCGTCGGAACACACGACCACGTCGACCTTCTTCAGCTTACAGTCAGCCACAAGCGTCGTACGCTGCTTCTGCGTGAGGCTACTAGAGTACTCACGCACACGCTCCGGCTCGTCGGCGTGAAGCTGCAACAAACGCGCGAGACGATGGGTCGAGTTGACCGACGACGTGAACACAATCGACAAGCCGGCAGCCTTGTAGTCGCTGAGAATCTCCAGAAGCACCAGTGGCTTCGACCCGGTATCACACTCGATGACGTACTCGTCCAAGTTGGCTGGTGTAGAGTACATCTTCTCCTTCTCCTTCTCCTTCGAAGTCGGTGGCTCAGCTGCATCTCCGTCCGCGTCACCTTCCTTGTTAACATCTTCACCGTCGGCTTCCGCGTTGTCACCATCTTCGCCATCGTCGTTATCACTGGTAGCTTCGTCACCAACCTTGGCGTTGTCAGCCAACGGATCGTCGATGCGGCCGATCTTCGTAAGCTCGGCATTGCTCATACCGATAGATGCAAGCTTGCGAGGGTTACGGGTGAGCGTCGCGGATAGCAGCACACGCGTCAGTGGCGTGCGGATACGACGGCGATTGATAGAGTCCTGGCGACGCAGCGTCATTGCCGTCCGGACGGCCTCCTGACCACTGGCCTCCAGCTGCAGCGCCTCTTTCTCTTCAACTTCCTGGCCGTTGAAGATACTGGCGTAGATCTTGGCGATCCAGTCCTGATAGGACTGGTTCAGTAGACGATCGGCTTCATCCACAACCAGGAACTGCAAGTGCTGCAGTGTAAAGCCTGGCGTCTGTTCGAGATGATCAACGAGACGACCTGGAGTAGCCACGAGGATATCCACGAGACTCTGGCCGCCGTCCATGACACCACCAGTGCCCTTGAACAAGCCATCTCCGCCTGTCTTGCCAACCAGCGACGCCTGCTCCGCAGCAAAGTTCGACTGGCCGATCGCGAGTCCACACTTGAGCGGGGTGTTGGCACAGAACTGGGAGACGATCTGGTGAACCTGGATGGCTAAATCACGACTGGGCAGCACGATCAATGCACGCACGCGGCACACCACGCGAGGCAGCAGACGCTGCACGATCGGCACGATGTACACGAGCGTCTTACCACTACCAGTGGGCGCGTTGATGCAGATATCTGTGATGCGGTCGTTCGACTTGTCCAGCACTTTCGGGATCGCCACGGCCTGCACAGGGAAAAAAGACTGGATCTTCATAGACGCCAGCGTCGCACATACTTCTGGAGACAGCTTCCACTCCTGCGCGAGCTTATCGACGCCGTACTTGTCCAGAAAACGCTGCGTCTGGACGCCGCCATACGCGTTGCCATTGTCGCCAGCCATTTTGGTCAAGTGTGTCGCTTTGCGTTTGTCACCCGGCATGTCACTACATGTCACTATATAGCGGGTAATTATTTTCAGCCAACCAAAACCCGCCAAGTCTTAACAAAGGGCTTTTTTGAATTGCAAAATGAATTGTGGGTCCCTGGTTGGTGGTGCGCATGGTTGTCAAGGCTGCCCATTGCTGCTTGAGGCAAGTGGCTTCCTTCCATTCGTTGTGCCCTCGAAACGACGTCCTGTCGCTCTCCACGCACGCAGCTTCACGTCGCTCTCTGTCTGTAGAGATATTGAGGCATCATGTCGGGCGGCCACCACCATCGTTCGGGTCCGCTCAAGCAAAAGAACAAGAAGCACAAGGTCGGCAAGCATGTGTCCAAGACCATGCTGACCAAGCTCCAGGGCGGCAAGATCGAAGGCGTCAAGAGCAACTTTAAGGTCTCGGGCAACACCATGCAGGCCAACAACAAGGCTATGCGCCAGCTCAAGCAGAAGCAGACGCGTGAGAAGAAGCGCGAGGATCTGCTGCTGCAGAAGCGCTTCGGCTCGGGCAGCAGCCTCGGTCCACCGAAGACCATTGCGCTGATCGCCCTCGGTGAGCTGGCCAACTTGGGCGAGATCAAGGCGTCGATCTTCGAAGGCGCGGCGCACATTGAGGAGCCGCTGGCGAACGGACTGCGTAACTGCACGGTCGGTGTGTTTGCGCAGCACAAGCAGAAGGTTTGTGTGGTGGAGTGCGGCAATGATCTGCTCGTGGCGATGGATGCGGCCAAGGTCGCGGACATTGTGGTGTTCGTGTTGCCAGTGCACCAGGGTATTGATAACGCGCTGAACGTGGAAGGAGCCAAGATCATCTCGGCCATCCGTGCTCAGGGTATGCCAGCGACGATTGGTTGCATCCAGGGCCTGGATGGCCAGACGCCCAAGCTCCAGAACGACCTGAAGAAGCTCGGCCAGCGTTTTTTCGAAACCGAGTTTGGGGAGAACATCAAGATCGCGTTCCACAATGTCAACAACCAGCTCGCGCGTACCGTGATGACCATGGCGCTGCGCACGATCCACTGGCGTGAGGCGCGTTCGTACATGCTCGCGTCGGCGGCCTACTACGAGCCAAGCAGTGCGGAGAACCCGAACATCGGCACGCTCCAGCTCAGCGGCTACATTCGTGGCAAGCCGTTGTCCGTGAACCAGCTCATCCACATTACCGATGTTGGAACGTTCCAGGTGAGCCACATCACGCAGGGCCTGACCAAGCAGAGTGCTGTCGTGCAGAAGATGGATATGGCTGATGACAGCAACGCTGTGGACACGATGACCGAGCCTTTGCTGCTGGCTCAGGCTGACCCATCGGTCCAGGAAGACCTGCGCATGGAGGCTGACTACGATCCGTTCGCGGCGGAGCAGACGTGGCCAACAAAGGAGGAGCTCGAGGAGGCTGACCGCGAGGCGCGTCTGGCGAAGAAGAAGACCAAGGACGGTATGAGTGACTACCAGTCCGCTTGGGTCAGCGACGGCGAGGGAGAGGAAGCGAACAGCGACGACGAGGACGACGACGATGCCATGGAGGAGGAAGAGGAAGTCGACCTCGCGCTCAATGACGAGGAGGAGGACGCTGCTGACCGTGTGGACCAGAGCTTCTGTGCCACGAAGAGCGAGAAGGGTGACAGTGACGAGGAGGGCGACGACGATGACATGTCGATGGATGATGAAGACGAGGCCACGCGTGCCCGTAACATGGCCGACATCAAAGAGAAGCGTCGCCAGGAGAGCGAGAACGCGGAGTTCCCAGATGAGGCGGACGTGCCAGTGGAGACGCCCGGCCGGATCCGCTTTGCCCGTTACCGTGGTCTCAAGTCCATGCGTACGAGCCACTGGGACCCGAAGGAGACCCTGCCACAGGACTACGCGCGTCTGTTCCAGTTCCAGGACTTCGCCCAGGTCCAGCGTATGGCGTTGTCGCGTGGCAAGGAGGCCGAGCGCGTGATGAAGAAGGAGCAGCGTCGCAAGCACAGTGTGGCTCGCTCGCGTGCGACTTCGTTCGCCAGCAGCGGCATGCTCGATGACATCGACACGGAGAGCCAGGTCAGCGCGCTCACGCTTCCATCCGAGTTTGGCGACCACGGGTACATCGCCTCGGGCGTGTTCGTGACGCTCCACCTCAAGAACGTGCCTCTCCAGACCTTCCAGCAGCGTGTCCAGGCCGGTCCGCTCATTCTCGGTGCTCTTCTCAAGCACGAGAACCGTCTCTCGGTGCTCAACTTCTCGCTGCAGCGTGCCTCGACCTTCACGGACCCGATCAAGTCCAAGGAGCAGGTCACGTTCCACTGCGGCTTCCGCCGCTACGCGGGCAAGCCGATCTACTCGGACCAGAGTCTCAAGAGCGACCAGCACCTCTTCCAGCGGTTCATGCCTCAGGGCGGCTGGTCCGTCGCGTCCGTGTACGCCCCAGTGACGTTCCAGCCAGCGTCCGTGCTCATCTTCCGAGGCCCAGGCGAGCTGGTTGCGTCGGGTACGCTCATGAACGTGAACCCAGACCGTATCGTGCTCAAGCGTGTGCTGCTCACGGGTACGCCAGTCAAGACCAAGAAGCGCAAGGCCGTGATCCGCTACATGTTCCACCAGCCAGAGGACATCCGCTGGTTCAAGCCAGTCGAGGTGTTCACCAAGCACGGCATGACGGGCCACATCTCGGAGTCGCTCGGTACCCACGGCGACTTCAAGGCCGTGTTCAACAAGCCCATCAAGCAGCATGACACGGTGTGCATGCCCCTATATAAGCGCGTCTACCCCAAGTTTGTCGAATAGATTTCCATCAATTGCCCACAGTACGTACATGAACTCAATCACAAATGCCGCAACCTATATCCATGTCAGTCCCCGCCGCGTGAGCTGTGGGCGTCACGTCTTGCTTCGTGTTTTTCTCCTTCAAATGAGACCAACTGTTCAACATCAATCACTACTACTAATTCAAACCTGGGTGAACTACTCATCTGTGCGTCGTCGCTTGGCTTCAGGAGCTGCAGTGTCCACTGCTCGCGGTCGCGTACGCGAAACAGGAGTAGCAAACACCACGAGCCTCGAGACGACAAAAGCCGCCAGGATCGCGTCAACGTCCAGAGCCATGAGGATCTCCTCCAGCAGTCGGTTGGCCTGGGTTTCGTCGTCGTTCATGTAGGTGCGGACTCGCGTGAGGAACTGGCTCGCCATGTTGCGCAAGAAGTCCGTGCAACTGCGACCAAACACATCGCCTTGGCTTGCCGAGCTCGAGCGTCGAATGTGGTCCACGAGCTCCGGCATAAACGGATCAAACGGCCGCGTGAGCTCCTCGACAAACTGCGTGGCATCTCGGTCGGGCGTCAGATCAAGCAGTCGCGTTGGGATCGTCTGCTCGCCCAGCACACGTCGCACGGCGATCAGCAGCCGCCTCGCCCATGTGCGGATCGGGGTCGAAGTGAGTGACGGTGTGTACACTCCAGAGACGAAGATTGTCGCCAACGATCGCATGAGCTCGTACAGGCAGACAGGGTCACCTCCCAGGATGCCAAACGCCGTAGCTGCTCGAAGATCACGTGACAGGCGTCCCCAGAGCGCACCGACGTCCCACTCGGGTCGTCGACCTTGAGTTTCAGCGGCCGGAAAGATTGGATCGCCCGAGAACGAAATCGGGAAGATCGAATGGAACGGATTGGAGACTGCCGTGATGGTGATGTGGTCGAGCTCATCACCAACGTCGTTGTGGTGGGCCGCTTGACCCGCGGTAGTTGATGGAGTCGCACCGGACGCAGCTTGTTGAATTTGTGCGTTGGTCGCGTCAGCATCATCACGTGCTTCGTTACTGCGAGACCCCAAAAGCCCTGACGTGACCCGCTGATACAGCGAGTGCAGCACGCCACGGCTGCCATTGTCAGTACCGCCGGTTGCAGGCAGATCTCTCACAGGTGGTGATCCACGCGTTTGCTGACGTTCCGGTCGCATGCGTTCAGGCATCGACGTTCCTGGCATCGGACCCACGGGTCCGACAATCGGAAACAGCAACGATGCACGCATCGTGCCTTGGCTATCAATGCGAACCATCGGTGCCGGAATGTCGGGAGAGTTCGCCAGGAACACATGACGCGCGAATCGCGCAATTGCCGAAGCCGAATCACCAACGTTTTGCAGCGTGTCGATCGCACGCACCGTCGAGCTCACCAACGCATTAGGAGCTTCTTGATTGTGTCGCGCATACCATCCGATCTCGCGCAGAGCCGACGGCAGCCGTCCTAGTCGAGTCTCGAACCGCTCAATTGCTCCTCGCAGCTGCGTGATATTCGCTTCCACACGGCCTTCATCTTGATTCAACGCCACACTGTTCTCTTCTTCGCGCGGTTGAAACTCGGGCAGTTCAAAAGCTACACAGCCAAGAAACAGCACCAAACTCTGTCAATCATCCACTCTCACCACTCTACAACAACATCCTCATCACATACCGGTATTGGACAGCGTGGTCTCCAGGCGGCGTAGATGGCCTTCAGCTTGCTGGCGCAGCATATTTCCACCCAGCGAGCCGGCCAGCGACGTCCCTTCAGTGGCAACACCGCCCGCCTCCGCTCCCTCTCGGCCGCGGCGACGCGCAGTCCCAGCTCCAGCTCCAGCGGCTCCCTGTCCATCGTTTGCGTGTCGATTGCGTTGCAACCTGCGCAGGATCTCGCGACTTCGCCGCGTCTGCTGTGGGCCACCATCTACTCCAGGCACTCCAGCTTCACCATCGGCGCCAACGGCCGTTGCGGAGCCCATCGAGTTCACAAAGTTGGCAATCACCGAGCTCAAGAACGGCATGGGCATGTCGTCCGACATGGCGATCGTCGCCCCCATGACCACGCGGTTGCCGTGGCCTGAGCCTGACCCTAGCGTCGGATCTGGGTCGTCGTTGTTCAGAGGACCATTACCTGCAGGCAATGGGTTCTGGTTCTGGCGACGGTCTCCGGCGAACCGGACCTGGCGTCGCTGCTGCTGCTGCTGCTCCTGCTCGCGCTGGGCCTGCGCTTGGGCCAGCGTCTCCTGGACTTGAGCTTCCTCTGCTCGCACGACGAGATGCAGAACGTGGCCGTCTTCCAGTGCGTACGCGGCGATATTCTGGTCGTTTTTGAGCACTTTGCCGCGGAAAATCAGTCTCTGACGCGCCAACACGACGCCTGTCTCGGTAGCAACGGCCTCCTTGAGCTGCGGCACTGAAGCATCGCTACTGATCACGATCGGATACGTTTTCTGGTCCAACGTGCGGATCTTGAGCGAAATCGACCCGTTGGGGGTGTCCGACATCGCTGTTGGAGCCGCAGTCGCCGCCACAGGGCCGCTGGCTGGCTGGGATGCATCAGCAGTCGCCATTAGAGCTATTTCTCGCGTTACTTTCTGCAAAATACGAGCCAAAACGCCATCAGTAGCCGCCCATGATCGTCGTTTGAAGAGTTCCATACATACCAGTGGATTACTCGGCTTGTAGGACTCGCTCAACCACGAAACCAACTGATCTGGATCGCGTGGAGGCTAGAGAAGACACACAGCTATGTGGAATCGCCACACGCAGCGTGGTGGCGTCGCTAGGGAGCTTGGAGGTGCCGTCGCCGCGCACGTCGGATGATGGCGGCCGCCTGTCGTCACGGCGTTAATGAAGGGAGGTGTGGTTCTTTCTCCCGGTGGACCAACGTTGAAAACCTCAAAGTGGTGAAAAACCTCACTGAATTGGTGGATTACTGTTAGATGTTGAATAAAGACCCCTGGTTGACAACTGCGATGGCTACATTTGCCACACGTCACAGATTGCTCCTTCAGTTGTCCAAGCTGCGGAGCTGCGCGATCGCTTCGGACGCTGCAAGCGACAAGTGCAGGCGGCGCAGCGCTAGCAAGCGAGCAGTGCAAGCATCATGATCGAGTGTGTGGGTCTGTGGGCTGGCTAGATCGTCATTGTCTCCGCTGCTAATGGTGCTGTTTGTACTTCCTACAGTGGCCGCGGTTTGCTGGAGCCAAGCGAGTGTCTCCTCGACGTTGCGGTTCAAAGTGATCTTCTCCTCATCCGAGAGCGGGATCTCGATCTTGCCAGTTGCTACCATGGCGTGTAGATCACGCGCATACTGTTGTAGTGCCTCAGGGGCTGGTGTTGGGCTTTCGTCGCTGTGGCTCGTTCCATTGCTACCGTCATTTTCCGTCTCGTCCGTAGAGTTTTCAGATTCCGCTTGCTCTGCCTGCTGACCAGATCGATGGCCACCGAAAAGCAAATTCATCTGCCGTTGGACTCGAGGGATCACTGCTCTTGGAAGCGAAGCCTCATCTCCAGTGAACGTCTTGACATCCGACTGTCGCGTGGCCACATCCACGATCGTCACGGAGAGCTGCAAGTCTTCGTCAACATCGAAGCCGATCTGAATCTTCGTCACCACTTGGGGTGGGGCTGTGTCAGCTGCAAGAGAGGATCGTGCCAGTCGAATCGTGCCTACGTAGTGGACCGCCGAGGGCTTTCCAGTAACCGATGGCACTACCTGTCGAATCGGAGAGCTCTCGAGCACGCGGTACACGATCCCCGTCTGCTGGGAGCTCGTGAAGATGAGACTGTCACCATGGAATGGCACGCGAGTATTCGCAGGCGCCACGATGGTGACGTCTCGCGTACCCACACGTTGGACGCCGAGTGCGAGCGGCAATACGTCGACAACAGTGAGCTCAGGCCTCTGGCTGGTGAGAGATGCTGCGAGCATGGCAGCCCCACGAGCCTGCAAAGCATCAGTAGCTGACACAGACACGTTCCTACCTGGGAAGAGGTTCTGCACGGTCTTCTGTACGGCTGGCACCACTGCAGATCCTCCACACAGAAGCACGCCTTCCACAAGATCTGGTGTCGTGCGGGCCTCATCGAGCACGAGCTCCACCAGCGCGCGAATGCGATCCCAGCAATCTGCGCACAACACCTCGAAATGAGTGCGAGTGATGGACCCTGAAAAAGGCCCCGAGTCGAGTTGGACTTGCACAGACGCGCTCTCCGAGCTCACGAGGAAATGCTTCGCGAACTGGCTGGCGCGACGAACACGAGTGCAGCTTTTCTGGCTGTTGGACGCGGCTTGGACGGTGCTGTTGCGCATGAAATGCTCGACGATGCGGCTCGTCAGCGTGGCGCCACCTAGCGTTGAGTCACCGGCGACCGCTTTGACTTCGAATTCGCACGCATTTTGCACTGCGACGAGGGACGAATCAAGGCACCCAGCCCCAAAATCCACGACAAGCAGGAGCTGCTCAGCGATGGCTGTATCGCCATCAGCTGGAGAGCTCGTCGCGCCGAAAGCGATCGCTGCGGCCGTTGAGCTCACGACCAGACGTTGAATGGACAAGCCGGCCATGGCGCCAGCATCTCGCAATGCCTGGCGTTGCGCGTAGCTGCAACTGGCAGGCATTGTGAGCACTGCCGCGTGGATCACTCCGCCCATGTGTTGCTCGGCGCGACGCCGCACATGGGCGAACAAAAGTGCGAGCAATTCCTCCGGTGGGAAGATCTTCTGGACGACGCCTAGCGACTGGACGTGTAGCTCGACCAGCGCCTTCCCTGCGGCGCCGCGCTCGATCCCAAATGTCCACGAGGAAAGCTGCGCCGTGGAGAAGTCGGTTTCCTTGCGGCCTAGGAGCTCCAGCAAATCCCACACCGCCTCTCCGCCCCCACTCACCGCAATTTTGCGTGCATCTGCCCCCACGACCCAGCCATCGCGCACTGTCAGCGCCACGATCGGGTCTTCCTGAAAAACGAAGGCTTCGCCTCCGTCCGCAGGAAGCACCACCACCGAGCAAGTCGCCTTCCCAAGATCGATTCCCAGCACAGCCATCGCCAAGACTAATCGGATGTAGGAGAATGCGAGTTGGATGCGGTTCCCAACGGTGGGGTTCCACCGAGTCATGATCTGTCATCGCCACGCAGGTCACGAACCGTCAGAACCTGTCGCAGTCCAACTCCAACTGCTTCATCGACCCAGCATCTACAGTTAAAACTGTCCATATCGCTGCGGGTATCCTTTGATAGAAAGTACCGCGATATGTACGCCACCTCCTCGCTGACGTGCAATCAGCTGGTGCTTCAAACGAACACAGATACATCTCCATCTCCACGTGATGCTTGTCAGAAGCAGCACAGTACAGTATCCACTGACTAACTGTAAAACAAGCTCGCATCGGATGCTCTTCCGCATGATAGCCACTGGAGTTTGCGCATTGAGAGCTTTGCCTCCGTGCCTCTTGTTCAACATTCGCCAGCGTCAAGCTCGACGCGTCGTTGCGCGTCACGCCACCAGCGCATCATCTCCTCTCCTGGGTTGCTGGACTTTCTCGCTGCTAAAAAGCGCATTGTATCACTAAGTGCGTGGTACGGCTGCGAACTTAGTCGTAAAACTGCAAAAGTTGAGCTCTTTCTCGCGAAAAGATCAGCCTGAGCGAGTGCAGCACATCACGTGAGAATGTACAGCGCGCTGTTCATCGCGCACGCACTGCATAGTGCATTGGAGCGGATTCGTCGGCGGCAGCAGTCTTGAATTCGCCACGGACGACTCACAAGACCACAAACCAGATAACCAGAGCCATGGTGTACTTCCTGTTCGAGCAGGAGGCTACACCGGACCCGACCATGGCGCAGCCCTCGCCAGACCGACTACTCGCTTCAAGCCAGTCGCGTGGAACCGGTGAGCCGCATATCACGAGCTGGAAGCCGCTGCTCGGTCCCAAGTACGACGAAGAGGAACGCCGCGTGCGTGCGTCGCGGCCGCCGCGAGCCGCCCACCAGCACCACCAACGGCCAACGGCTCTGGTTGCCAGAGAGCCCCCACACATGTGGCGCGACGATGTGATCCACGCGCGTCACGACTGCTGATCTGAGAAGCTGGAACGCTTTCTGCCCGAGAGAGAAGGCGTTGAAAATCGTGGAAGAAGAAGACGCCAGTGTCGTACTGTATCTATAACGTAGTTGAAGTTTTTAAAAATGAATGCGCAGTCCATGGAAAGCTGCAGCAGCCTTTCTCACATTCTCACAGCCCAAAGCGATCCCTGACGACCGCGCGGTGCCGCACACTGCACCCCTGGACTCGAACTGGTGGAGTGACAGTTTCACGACGCTTGAACCCGGCTAGAGTTCTCAAGCCGATGATTTGATTCAAATCATTGTGAGTGCTGCAGCGGATACTTGCACGTTGCACTATACGTCACCAGCTCACGCCGACTCTCCAAGTGAGCCAATGAGGGCAAAAGACTTCCTCACTCTCCATTTCTCTCTCGTGAGACAACGAGCATATCATGTGGGCTCCGTGGCAGTTCGTTTTGCAAGACTTGACTGTCTCGAGTGCGCTGCTCATGCTCAGCTCGCTGGCGTTGGGCTACGTCGTGCTCCAGCGCCAGCTCGTGCTCGCCAAGCTGCGCCACTTCCCGACGCCAGCCTCGACGCTGCCGGTGCTGGGCAACACGTTGGATTTGATACGCACGCAGCGGAAGCGTGTCCACGACTGGTTTCTGGACGAGTGTCTACGCACCAACGGCAAGCCGTGGCGTTTGTCCTCGGTGGGCCGTCCCGACTGTGTGATCCTCACGAAAGAATCGCATTTTGAAGATGTGCTCAAGAACCAGTTCAACAACTTTGAGAAAGGCCGCCAGACCCGCGAGCTTGCCCAAGATTTCTTTGGCGTGAATGGGATCTTTGTGCTTGACGGGGATGCCTGGCGCCACCAGCGCAAGACTGCAAGCCACTTGTTCTCCCATCAGATGATCCGCGACAGTATGGCGAAAGCGATCGTCGACGACACGCGTGTGGTGCTCCACAAGCTCCAAAAAGCCCAGGAAACCAATAGAAAGATCGAGATCAAGCTGCTCATGGACGCACTCACGACCGACGTGTTCACCAAGATCGGCTTCGGTGTGCGGCTTGGATGTCTGCGTGATAAGCAAGTGGACGACGACGGCGAGGAGATCAAGCACGACTTTGGCGAAGACTTCCACCGCGCGTTTTCGCGCTGCCCCATGGCGATCCAGGCACGCGCACAGCAGCCTGTGTTTCTGTGGAAGCTCAAGAGATGGCTCAACGTTGGCACGGAGAAGCAGCTCGCGGTGGATATGAAACGCATCAACGACGCGATCTTCAAGGTCATCCAGGCGTCGATGGACCTCTTTGAAAAGACCGACCCGAGCCAGCGTACCACCAAGGACTTGATCTCGCTGTACCTGGCCAAGGAACGTACCAGTGAAGATGGCGTGGGCGACGATCCTGCGAAGACCACCGAGTTGATTCGGGACATGGCCCTGAACTTCATCGCTGCTGGACGGGGCACCACGGGCCAGAGTCTCGCGTGGTTCTTCATCATGATGGCTCGATACCCCGACGTCCACCGCAAGATCATGGACGAACTCGAGCGTGAAGCGCCGCAGCTTGTGAGAGGAGAGGCAGATGCCGTACCGACGATGGAAGAAGCTACCAAGCTGCCGTACTTGGAGGCCACGATCCGAGAGAGCTTGCGACTGAATCCATCAGCGCCGATGAACGCTCGCATGGCAATGGAAGACACGCTGCTGAGCGATGGCACACTGATCCCCAAGGGCGTCCGCGTGCTCATCCCGACATACGCGACTGCGAGAATGCCGTGGATATGGGGAGAGGACGCCGCTGAGTTCAAGCCTGAGCGATGGATCGATGACGAAACTGGTCAGGTGAAGCAGTTCTCACCGTTCAAGTTCCTTGTCTTCCACGCTGGCCCGCGCATTTGCCTGGGCGCGAAGCTTGCCGTTCTGGAGATGAAGATCTCGCTCGCAGCCATTCTCAGCAAGTTTGAGTTCGTGTTGGACCGCGACCCAAAGGAGATCACGTACGATATGTCGCTGTCGCTCCCGATCCAAGGCGAACTCTATGCGGCGGTGCTCCCAGCGATGCTGAGCAAGACGGGCCTGACGCCTGTCCCTGAAGAGGTCGCGTCTGTTGCTTGAGTTGCCTGCAACAGAGAGCTTGAGTCGTGAGTTACGGGTTCGTGTTTCTATATTGCTTGTTGATAGCGCTCGTTTCGCGCGTGCCGTCGAATCGATTCTCGTTGATGCATTGAAGCTCTCGTCTTGTCGATCACATTTTTACCACATGAAGCGGCCAGTAGTGCCGTCGACCCACGTGTACGGTCGATACAGGAACGTGTCGATCGTCACGACGTTGATGATCATGTAGATTACAGTCGTCACTCCCAAGTGCCACGGTGTTTGCTTTTGGAGAAAGACGTGCACCATTAGGTCTCAACAGAGGTGCAAGTAAGATATGGCGGCATACCGTGGGCAGGTGAAGATGAAGAAGCACGAACGGGATGATGTAGTATCGTGGTCTACAGAAAGCAGAAGTATCGGTGAGTTCGTTGCGCTGAGAGCATTTTCTCCATAGTTTATGACGTACTCAACAAGCGGAGACGGGACGAGCACGAGTACAGTGGCGATGGCAAACACCAAGATCCACAGTGGTGTGCACGTGCGACCTAGCGCAGACAGATCACGTTAGTGGGTGCGTGTCGCTCACAAGTCAGCAACAGCACGTACGAAGTTCGGTCCACAACCGCCACGCCTGGAATACATAGAGTGGTGCTGGGAGGAACTTAGCGAGTCGGTGCTTGAGGAAGAACTTGCGCCACACGTAAAACGTGTAGTGGCGGTTGTCCGCGAGCATGAATTTGTGGACTGGGCTGAAGAAGTGAATAGTCAGCAGCACTAGTGCCACCATACAAACCACAAACGCCAGTCCCGATAGTGATTTGGTCTTGTTGTGGATGGCCACAGCGAAGGCTTTGATCTGGTTGGGCAGGAGGAGTCCTGGACCGAGACCAGTCGAAGCCACGAAGATGAAGTACAGCACTTGCGCCCCGTGGAAGCCCGCCTCGTGGTTAGACTTGTCACCTACAAGAGCAACAGTTAACATTTGCATACAGCTAGAGGCGTTTGGCTCGGCGTACCAACAACGATGCCACCGTTGAGACGAAGGAATGCGAGAAAGCCCGCGACAATGGCGACAAACGGCCACAGGAGACGCAACAATCCTGGTATCTCGGAGACCGTCACGCGGACGGAATTAACAAGTACGCTGACAGGCCTGCACGAGATTCAACGGTCAGAATGGGCTCTCCACGCGCCACTAAGGATGGTACAGCATCACGTACGACTTGGTGATAACGAAGTCTCCGTTGGTACTGGGCTTGATCGTTCTGTGAACGTACACAATATCATGAGGGAGAAACGTGCATTCACATCCAAGCTTACCCGCTACGTACCCGTAGATGGTGTTGCTGTGGGAGATCTCGACGAACTGCACGACGAGGGTGCCGGCGACGAAGACCACCCACACGATATTGGTCTGGCGGAAGAGCACAGCAACAGCACCAGCCTACGAGATCGCAATAAATGAGCATTAAACCATCGAAATGGTCGACGATTAAAGTGGCTGTAAACGTACCAACGCACTGGCGAGGAAGCTGATCGCAGATACAGGTTTGTCGGTGAGATCAACACGAATCGCGAGCAGATACATGAGCAGCACGAAGAACGTCGCGCCTGCGTCCGTGTAGAACAGCAGCGAGAAGAAGAAGAGCACAGGAAACGTCACGATCATGAGCGGTTGGTTGTCCAGTGGCTAGAAATCATACATTCGATTAACCGTGAGAAAAGGCACGACATTCGAATTCGAACGCATTGCTTACCATGAGCGTTTGGCGGATGTGTGTGATGAGGTACGCGTTACCCACACCAAAGAGCACGTTCACAGTGCGCAGCACAGAGAGCGAACAGAAGTCTGGAGGAGCTAAGCCCACAAGCGTGGAGAAGAACTGCGTGGCCTGGGCAAATGCAACGCTAGCCAGGTACACGCCCGGGAACGTCGTGATCTTCGGGTCCCATTCGTCTAATTATGCCACAACGCATTAACACCAGCACTTTGTTCAGCTAGATAACGCCGTGGAAAATCGATTGATGCACCTACCGTATCGTCCAGCGCAGTACTTTTGCGCCTGTGGCACGTGGAAGATTTCATCCTAACTCACAAAGACACAATCTTCAATCAGCGATTGCTCTACGAGTACGGAGCGGATCCGAAGCACGAGCAGCTCACCATGTAGGGTACATCCACAGCTTCATTCACGCGTGGCAAGTACACCGCGTAGACCACTGCTGCCGCCGCCGTGACCATCAGCGCCGACGCCGTAGTCGTCGACGCGGTCGCCATTCTGGTCTGGAGCTGCTAGGGCTTTGGGCCTGGAAAATTGGAGTCAGTCTAACAAGGGACAGAACGGAACACACATATCCCGAACTTTCCCTTGTTTGATACTCCACGAACTGGATCGTCTCTGGCCCGTCCCAACAGGAAAGCGTCCTCCGTTTTTCAGATCTATAGACTCGGGTGTCCAGGTCCAAAAACCTTCTATATCTGATAGAACGATTCTCCTTCTTCTATTTTTATAGATCTCATCCCCTTTCAAATACAGTCCACTGTCAAACCAGCTACGTTATGGTTTTTCACTGTACACATCCTGTAACACCCCTTTTCTCTATATTTCAGAATATTCAGGAGCTCCCCACTCGGTTCGGCTCAACTCCTCAGCCCATTCGCGCAGTTTCTCTTCATCGCGTGCGATGGCGGACGCGAGTTCCAAGACGTCGGGCAGCTCCAGCGGCAGCAGCATGCAGTCGCCCAACTCCAGCAGCTTCTCCTCTGCGCCTGTGGCTCCTGTGGTGACGCGCGACAGCCATTCACGTTCGCGTGAGTGGAGCAAGAAGCCGCCGCCCAAGCGCCGCGCGTCCAAGCGCAAGGACGAGTCGGAGGAGTCGGAAGAAGAGGAAGGAGAAGAGGAGGAGGAGGACGTGGAGGACGGAGAGGAGTCCGAGGCCGAGGACGAAGCGGAGGCGGTGGAGGTGGAGGACGGAGAGGAGACGGGCAGCGACAGCGACCGCGACCGCCGCAAGAAGAAACTCACGACGAAGAAGCCAGCGGAGACCAAGCGCGACAAGGAGGAGCCAGCGAAGCGTGATGCGAAGGACAAGAAGCACCACTCCAAGGCAACAGCTCCACCGCCACGCCGCAAGCCGACAGTGGAGAAGACGTACCAGAGCGACGGCTCGGAGACGAGTTCCCAGGCGGATACGGATGACGATATGACTGGTCGTGGCGCTAGTCGCGAGCCACCAGCAGAGAAGACGCATCCATCGAGTACCAAGGCCAGCAGCAACAATAGTACGAGCCGCACGTCGTCGCCCGTGATGCCGCGCGAGCGCAACAGCTCAATGACGCTGCCGTCGCTGTCGCGTGCGGCGATGATCCACATGAGCCGCCGTGAAACCACGGACAACGAACGCTCTAGCCATGCCAACAGCCACAGCAGCAGCAGCGGCAGCGGCAGTGGAGCGGGTCGTGTTGATAAGCGTGGGTCCGACTCTGCTGGAGCATCAGGTCCGGGAATCAACAATCGAGGAAGCAGCGCGAGCCAAAACCCAGGCTGGCGTCGTGATCGAAGCCGCTCGCGTAGTCGCGAACGCCCCGAGCCAAGTGGCGGCAGTCGTTGGAACGATAACCAGATGAAGTACACCGAGCGTAACGACGACATGACTGGAGAAAGCGACGGTGTGCGCGAGGACGAGCCGCCGTCGCCCGGCCAAGATGGTGAGGACGTTCGCATCATGTTCCACGGCCGTGAGATCTACGCCGATGATTTGATTGGCCTTCGTGTGGCCAAGACGTTTGTTGGGCATGGCCGATTCCTGGGCCAGGTCGTCAAGTTTGACGAGCCAACGTCGCTGTACACAATCGTGTACGCGGACGGAGATGCCGAGGAGCTGAGCATTGAAAACACAATCCAGATCCTGATCCAAGACGAGATCGAGCGCGCGGATCCATCGGTTCCGCCTGCTTCTTCCGGCTACCGCAACGACCGTATCCCAGACAGCCCAGAGATTGGCAGCGTGACGCCTTCGTCCTCGTTTGGAGTCGGCGCTGTGCCAGTCGCTCCTTTGAACCCATCAGGGGCCGCGTCACAGGCGAGCCACCACTCGGCATCGTCGCAGAATGCCATGCCAACGTACCCATCGCGTCGCTCGTCGGTTGCGATCAGCGAACGCGAAGCGCAGTTCGTGATCGGGCTGTTTGAGAACCACGCGCTGCCTGTGTTGATGCGCCAGGGCTGGCGAACGCAGAAACACGGCCCCGACCAGCGGTTCTACGCTCCGCCAGGGAACTTCCGTGGTGCCGGGCACATGTTCGCGTCCGCTCTCGATGTCGTCGAGCTGATCGCGTTCGACAATGAGCTGCTCAGCGCTTGCTTTCCTCAGAACGTCCACTCCGCGATCCTGTCGCTGTTCCCAGAGTCAACGAGCGCGTCGCGGAAGCGTGGTAGCTCCACGGCGCCGACTGAAGCGATGGATGGATACGACTCGAAGCGTGTGCGTGGAGGACGTGAGGGGTACAGTAACGGCCCCGTAACTGCGCCTATGGCTCGTGTAGGTGCCGCTGGCGGTAGTGCTGTCGGCCCCGCTCCAGGACGCATCGGAGGTCTTCCTGACGATCAAATTGTACCGCCAGTGTCGTACCGACCGGATGATCGCGAGCGTGAACGTGAGCGCGGCGATCGTGATGGTTACAACGGTCCTCAGCGAATGCCAGCCCCACTCACATCCGGAGAGCGATTCCCATCCAGCGTTCCTGGTCGTGGTGAGCCAAGCGACAGCTACCGCCGCCCCTCTGGTGCCGGAGGCGACTACCGCTCGATGCCACTGCGTCCTCTCTCAGCGGACGGCGGTCCTCCGCCGGGTTCTTCCTCTTCATCTCGTTGGGGAGGACCGCAGTCTGGAGCTCCCGACAGTGGCGAGTACCACCACCGTCGCGGATACGGCGACGGTCCGGAATGGCACGAGCGTGATCAAATCTCCGGCGGTGGTGGTTACATGGGTGACCATCAGGCTGGAGGGTACCGCGGTGAGGACGGACGTGCTCCTGGAGGTGGCTCCTACTATGGTGGTGACCGAGGATTGTCTCGAGGAGGCAGTGGTGGCCCTGGCATCCGCTCGGGTGGTCCTCCTGGAGGACCAGCGGGTGAAGCCCACTCCTCATACGGCCGGTATCGGGACGCGCGAGGCCCTCAGGCGCCGTCCTCGTCAGGCCAGTACAGCCCCGGTCCAGACTCATACTCGAACCGCTACCCACCTAGCCGTGGTGAGCCGCCTGCTGGTGAATTCCGTGGTAATCCTGGTGCAGGAAGCGGGGGAGCTCCACCTCCGGGCATGTCGGATCGTTTCGCACGTCCGTTGAGCCGTGGTGGAAGTGGCGGCCCCAGTTCGTTGATTCCTCCAGGCCCAGGAGGTCCAAGCGGCGGTGGCCGTGGATTCTCCATGATGGACGTGGACCGCAATGCCACCAACGGAAGCGGCAGCGGCAGTAGCAGCTACGAACACCATCGAATGGAGCGTGGACGATCGCCACACCAACCGGACTCGGCGGGGCCTCCACCAGGAAGCAGCGGCAGCTACGGTGGCCCACCCGGCCACTACGGCCACCACCAGCGCTCGGGATCGAACGGCAGCCAACCAAACCCAGCCGACTAAGACTCACACACACGCAAGCACAGAGAGCAAACACGTAGGCTGACCGTGTAGTCTAGGCTGGTTCATGTTTCATGTGAATAACATGGTAAAACTCGAGATTCCGGTGCGCTTCCTCCTGTTCGCCCACAGCTTTGACCTCATCAAGGCCTCGCAGCACATCTTCTTCGACGCTAGCAAACTGCCACGCTTCCAGTCGCTTGATCCACTTGAACAGCTTGATCGTGAACCTGGTTTTGCCATGCTGGAGAACGTATTTGTGGTAGATCTTGGTGAGCTGAAACACGACGCGTGCGTGGATCTCGGAGAAATAGCTGGCTGCTGTTGAGACTGGGGCCATCGGAAGCCTGTGCTGCGTGTGGTGGTCACGAATGAACTGCAACACCTCATTGAATCGCCGCAGCCAATCTGGAAGAACCCGCTCCATATCAATTGCCTTGGACTCACGCAGCTTGTGGTGTTTGTCCACCAAAACACGGCTTCGGTAGTGAGCCATTCGCGCAAACGCCTCAATGTCTTCGAGATCGTCGTCCAGATCAGCAGGTCCCTGGCTGCGTCCTGCGTCCAATTCAAACTGACGGCGGTCGTTTGCTAGTGTGGGGAAGGCATACACATCGAGCAGTGTGTGTGGGGAGACTGGCGATGTGATATCCCGCTGAGGCACTTGGTTTGAAGGCGGTTCGTCGAGCTGCAACGACGCGTTCCGAAGACGCTTGACGGTCTCCAGTTTGCGCCGAGTCGGTGACGCGACGGTCTCCGTTGCCACTGAAATCGCACGCGTTCGTCGACGGGGATCAGGCGATAAAATCGAATTCGTTGTCTCACCTTCCTCGGGGTTTGCGGCTGTTGCCACTGTTGATGGGGCTCGTTTCCGTGGTGCGGACACACGAATTGACTGGACTCTCGCCTTTGTTTTCCGGCGTATTGCGCGCAGCTCATCATCCAGTTCTTCCCGTGTTGGTGGTGGCTTGGCAACCGACTTTTGTGCCTTCTTCTTGGTCATTATTGCCTTACGGTTTGCCGCCTTGGCAGCTGCCGCAGCAGCGCGTTCTCGTTCTCGTTCTTCAATAGCTTTTCGTCTTTTTTGCCGGGCTTGGTACACGCGCCACGCACGCGATATGCGACCGACGAAGTCGTCTTCGGCTATGAACAGGTAGCTGTACAAAGCTGGGAACGAGACCGAGTACACTCGACGTAATACGAGGTAATCGGTGTCCCAGGCGCGATCACGCAGCGGGATCTCCTCCAAGCATCGGCTCTCGTCCAGAGCGAGCGCCAGTGTAAGCGCGATTGACTGGTTCTCTGTTTGTCGGTTGGGTCTCAAATGAGTGACCGATACAACGGAGGTGAGAAACTGCGAGACAAAGCGGAAGAGCGGACATTCGTCTTCAGGCCAATCTTGGGTCTGGAGGATGCAGCCAAACGCCCTCGAGAAGGCTTCTCTTGCGAGAATGAAGTCGCCTTCTTCGTAGCTCTTGCAAGCCAGCCTCAGCCACGCGGATCTAGCAGCTCTCACGTCGAAAAGACGGGTCTTGAATGCCTTTTTGTACCAGAACTCGGCAAAGTGAGGCTGATTGAGCTGCTCGTGAAGCATCGCCTGCAGTTAACGAACACGGAGACGAGGTCAGTATCCAGGCAGTGCTACGCGGGGTATCTGGACGCACCAGAAGCAATTGTGCGTCGACCGTGGTGTACGGAGGGGGCATTTGGGTCCAAATCTCCTAGAATGGCACAGAATCCGTGAGATCTTTGTAGTCCTTGTAAGTGATGACTCTTCATCAGCGGTGCTTTTCGCACGGACCATCAAACACGCCAGCGCCTTGTCCGTTTGATCGGTGATACTGAAAATCTGGGCGGTGAACAGCAGTGCCTGGCGACACGGCACGCTCGCTAGATCACTGATCTCCACAATATTCATGAGCGCCGCCATGGCCTTGGCGAACTCGCCGGTCTTCACGCAACGCCTAAGACATATAAGTGAGACTTCTGACCTCCACTTGCCCACCACCACTGCGCGTACTCACCGAGCGAATCGAAGCACACTGTTTCCGATACGCTGCGTCTCCGTATCACTGTCATCGTCGTTATCTTCTTCATCTTCATCTGCTTCTTCTTCGTCCTCCTCTTCGTCTTCATCTCCTTCGACGCCTCCGTCCGCAGCATCACCACCTACTGAGCCATCGCGTTCGTTCTCGTCCCCTTCCGAGTCTCCTTCTTCATCGCTTCGCTCACGATCTTGATCCATTGTGCCTTGAGATCACCCCGTGAACAGCTCCTGAACCAACAGAAATAGGCCGCCGATCGTAACCGAACGCGTATCGACGAATCCAAAATGGAGTCCATCCCTATCATGTTGTTTGCTCTATAACATGCACGTGCATCCCGCCTTTTCTATCACTCGACGCCTCGAGCCACGCGAATGCACCAGTTGGATCGGCTGTACTGGGTCTCGATCACCGTCAGTCCTGGCACTTGAGCTATCAGCTCCTCCAGCTCACCACGCTTGTAGACGTGGCAGTAGCGCTGGTACACGACCCACCGCTTACCAACATCCTTCTTCGCGTGCTTGGCGCCTCTCGAACGGCGTGCTGGCTCCACTTCTGTTGTCTCCATTGTCTCCGTTTCTGCTGGTGGGGCGTATTTTTCCTGTAGTTTCCACTCGACCATTACGTCCTGCTCTTCAAACTGGCGCTTGGAGCTCTCGTCCTGCTCAAACGCCCACGCAACGATGTAGATTTCTCCACCGATCTTCACAATACGAGCCAGCTCGCTGCGAGAGAGAAGTATCGAAATCTCGGTCAGAAATTGCTTCCAGAAAAACAATTATTGTAGGAAAACGCTGAGAGTCTCACCTGATGAGAGCGACTCGACGCTCAACCGTGGATATATGGTGGAGAACAGCGATGGAGATCGCGGCGTCGAAGCTGCCGCTGCGCAGCGGTACCTTGAGGGCATCGCAGCCAAACATATTGAACGTTCTGCCAGCAAATAAATTGGTGAGGTTGTCGTCAATCAAGCCACAATAATTATTGCTGGAGACTCACTCATCGCTGTGGACGGACGAGCAGGTCAGCAGTGGGATGCTGCGGTCAGATCCGATCATACACACACTGGGGTTCACGCGCAAGTACTTTCCGTTGCCACAGCCGACGTCGGCCACGAGCGAGCCGCTCTCAAGCGAGTGGAGGAACTCGGTCACGAGCGGCCACGGGTGGTGGCGCGTGTGGCTGAAGTGTGGCGCGATCGAGTCGTACACCTTGTGGACATGCTCAGTCTCTAGCTCATTAGGTGCTAGTATACTCTGCGGCTTGGCTGTGTCGGTATGTGGCGCGGTATGGAGCTGCAGCGAGGCATCTTCCTGCGCGTGTGTCATTTGCACAAGTGCGATTGGTGAGTAGCTCAGGCAAAGAAGGGTACAAATCCACTTTAGTGACTATGCTCCATACTGGAATCAAGTGAGTAGATGTCACTAGCATATTTTTGGTGAGATCAGATAGTAAAACTAGTATCGTATTTGCCAGAAAATGGAGGTGTGGGTCAGTCCTCGCCGCGAGAAGACACGGCAGTGCGTGGTCGAGGCACTTCACGCAGTTCACTCCTGGAGATCCGCACGACTTGAGCTTCTTCTGCAGAGCTACGGCTCTTGGACATGCGTAGATACACCTAGGAACAGGAGAGATAAGTGAGACCGTCGGTTATCAGAGACCTTGGGGATCTGCGTGACTTACCTTGGCTGAGGCGAGGTCCTTCATGAGCGCGTCGTTGGCCTGTTCAAGCTGCTGAATACGCTTCTGGAGCTGGACGTTGTCCTCGTCACTGGAGGAATCGTGGCCGTGGTCGTCCTGGTTGCCCGCCGAGTCCTTGATGAGCTGCTGGAGCTGCATCTGCATTTGCTTGGCCTTGGACTTGTAAAACACCACGTGCTTTTCCAAGTCTGTGATGTACTCGTCCTTCTTCTGACAGCTCACGATCAGCTTCTGCCACTCTTCGTCCTTGAGACTCGACGCGTTGTGCTCTGGCTCGAGCGATTGCGGCTGGAGTTTTGGGTTACTTGCTGCCATAGGCTTACGCTTGGCGTTTTCCTCTTTGAGCTGAACGATCTGAGTCTCCAGCTCACTGATCGTCTGGTCGCTTTCTTGGATCTGCAACTGGAGACGGCGATCAAACTCTTTCCGGGCAGCCATGAGACCACTCTCTAGCTGGGTTAGAGCTGCGTCACGTTCTTCGACAGCAGCTCCACGCTCCTTCACATCCGCTAGCAGCTCCTGCTCCCGAGCTCGAAGCCGGGCAAGATCCTCGAGGCACTTCTTCACAAACGCCAATGCCCCCGATGCGTGCTGTGCCTCTAGGCCAAACTGCTCGACCATGGACTGGGCAAGCGACTCCAGCGGAGACTGCTCGTCCAATTGAGAACGCTGCTTGAGAATCTCCATCTCTTCACGAGCAGTGACCAGCTCCGAGTCTTGGAACGCAATGTGGGACTTGAGATCTTCGATCAACTCTTCCAAATCCACAACTTCCTGCTGTGTCTCCGTATCCAAGAACTCTTCATGCTCCTCCTGGCGGCGCAGAGCTTTGAGCTTCCGTTCCGCTCGGTCTTTCAGCTTGTTCAGACGCTCAATCTCCTCCACAGTCTTGTGTTCGTGCTGCATCTTCTCGTTGATCTGACGCAGCGATGCTGACACGTCGGCAATACTCTCGCGGATCGACATACTTTGTCGCAGCTTCTGCATCTCCAGTGCGTTCAGTCGGCGATTCGCTTCCTCGACATTCTGCTGTGCAACTTTTTTCTCCTTCACCAAGTGGAGCACCTGCTGTCGTGCCTGATTGTACTCGATCAGCCGACGCACGCTCGTCTCCCACTGCTCCAACACCTGAGACGCTGTCGCTACCACAGCAGCTCCCTGAGTGCCTGGTCTCGTCGCAATCTGCACCTTTGCGGACTCCTCCCGCCCGTCCAGTGTTTCATTCTCATCAATCACGATATCTGCCACCGATTGCTTCAAGGCCTTGCTACGAGACAGAAGCTGGGAGCTGTGAACGAGCTTGGTCTGGTTGTCCTTGTCCTCCATCAGAGTGTCTTCCAGCGCCTGTTTGGCTTGGCGTAGGGACTCAATTGCCTGCTCCGCTTCGTTGATCTGACGTTCATACTGCTGACGCTCCAGCTGCCAGCGACGCACCGATTCCTCTCGACTGTGGAGAAGCTCGCCCTAGAGAACAGCACACGAACCAAAAAACACACAAACGTGAGCCAACCCATTCTCAAGCAAATGCGTGTTACTACACCGAGCCTTTCGATTTCTTGCGTGTCGCTGTGAAGCGCGAGAGCAAAGAAGCTGAAGAAGACCCAGCAGAAGAGGCGCGGCCTCCTTTCGTAGGACGTACATTCTGTTGTTGAAGCTCTTCGACTTTGCCGCGTAGTGTCGCCAGTAGTTTCTCCATCTTGCCCATCGCGACTGTGTTTTCTTCGCGGGCTTCACCTGCTGGATTGGAGAGCGAGTTACGATGGCTCGACGTGATACTGCGTCTTGTAGCAGTAGACGGTGGCTTCGATTGGCTGTTCTTGTCTCGCGACTTGGACACCAACATAGACTCGTCTTCATCGGCACCAATGAGAACGTTGTCCTCCTGAGGCTCGAAACCCGTGGACGCACCCGTGCGTTTCGTGAACAGACCACGAGATGAAGTTGAGCGCTGAGCACTGGGGTCCACTGGCCCGGATGGATGGACCTCTCCACTACGTCGAGCGCTGCTGACAACTGGCGCTGGCTGTTCATCATCGTGAGCTTTCTTGGACGCCGCACCAGTGTCTGCTTGAGCCCCCGCTGGCAGATTAGACCATAGCTGGCCACTGCGCTCCAGTTCTTGAACACGCTGAATGAGCTTTTCGTTCTTGATCTTGGCTTCAGTCACGAACGCCTGGAGCTTCTTGATCTCTGCGTTTTTCATCTCGAAGATCTGCTCGTCTCGTGCCAGATCTGCCTTGGCGTCCGTCAGCTCCTTTGTCATACGCTGGAAAGTTTCATCGTCGACAACGGAGCTCATCTCGCCGAGGCCTATGGCCGTCGAGTCACCAGGTAGGACGCTAAGCGACTTCCGTAGAGAACTCTCAACACTGCCAACGGCCTGGACGGCAGCATTCAGCAGCTTGACGATCTCATTCAGTCGCTGTTGGACAGGCCGGCCCAGTGGCTTGATGTCTCGCTCCATCGCCACGAGTGACGTGATGGCCTCTACATTCAAGCCTCGCATGGCTTCGATGGTCTCAGCATACGCTCGGAACTTCTTGCGTAGCTGTGCTTGCTGCTGCTCGTTGAGCGCCTCTTGCTGGATTGAAGCTGTAGACGTACTCACTGCGACCGAGTGACGGCGGGGCTTCCCACTGGATGCAGACGAAGAGGACGAAGCCGTCTCAGGACGGCCACTTGAGCCCGCAGTACCTGGTGCTGACGGTGGTTGGCCCTGCTGAAGCTGCGACTGTAGCAGCGCAATTTCTTCTTTCATACGTGCGATCTCATCGTCCGCTTTCTGCTTTTCCTCTTGCGTTTGCTGGTTCACGATCGGCCGGTTCTTGATATTCTTCGCTCGGTTCGCGTACTTGAGTGTGTTCAAAGTCTCCTCAAAGTTGATCGTCGCTGGGCTCACACAAGCGATCATCAGCGTCTTAGCATTGCCACCGAGACTGTCTTGCAACAAACGCGTGAGCTTGGAGTCTCGGTACGGTACGTGCACCGCGCCGCCACCGCCTCCAGAGGTTGCGCCTGCTGCTAAAGGGCCCGATGCCGTCCTGTCGTTGCTTGCTTGCTTGCGTTTTTCATCACTCAACGCGCTGATCACATTGCCCAACGCCAAGAGACCTTGGTTGATGCTGATCGATTCCTTGAATCGCCCAGCGACAGCACCTGTCCGCTTTGCTCGCTCTGATCCTGCCAGATCCACGAGGTGGAACTTGGCCTTACGGCATTCGCCAGACGCGAGATCTCGCTGCTGGATTATCAGACTGAAGATAGCGTGTGAGCGACTCGACTGTTCGTTCATCATCGTGCTACCAGTGACTCGAGACCCGCCACCAAGAGAGAGCAATCGGAACACGGCTTCTTTGGACTGCGCAGTCTCCGATTTGACGCCAGCCATGATGATATTGCCCTCTGCGTCTTCTCGGATCGATAATTGCTGCAACAATACAGTGACGGACTGGTCAATATCATCCACCAGAGGCAGAGGCTGCGCTCTCCGATATGTTGTGTACCTTGCTCGGTGTTTCTGGGTGGAGCAGATCACGCAGCTCTTCGTTGTAGATCTCAATGTACTCCACGCGAAGATTGTACTCCTTGCGCTGCTGGTTACTTTGCATCTTCTCGAAAATTGCTCGTACGACCTGTCCACCAGCCAACGTTAGTATCCTGTTGAGACCCAAGCGTCAAGCTGCAATAGCGGTCGTACCCGAGGAATGATTCCCTGTAGATCTTCACCCTTGCCGCCCTTCGGATCAATGGATGATCCAGACATAGTATGCGTCTTACCGGTACCAGTCTGGCCATAAGCCAACACTGTGGCGTTGTATCCCTCCAGGAAGCAGTCCACCAGCGGCTCCACTGTGTGGCGATACACGTCCTGTAAGCACATCCATACCCAGTGAATCACTCCACGCATCCAGCGACCAAACCACATCACAAACCTGTTGCGCGCTGTCAATCCCGTAGACCTCATCGAACGTGAACGCGCGGTCCTTGCCGACCACGAGTTGCTGCGGCCCACTCGACTCTGTTCGGTGGTTCGAGGTGAGACCGTCTGGAGATGACGCAATGCGCACGCAGCTCTTGGTCTGTTCTTGCTGTTCCTTGCCATTGAGCGGCCGAACGCGCACGATGACCTTGACCGAGTCAACGGCCTCAGCACGACCGCGTGATGCCTCCATATTGCTCCGCCTTTGCCGCCTTGGAGAGACTTTGTCGACACCACAGACTCAGCAAACACCACCACGCGACGTCGCGTCGCGACCGGAAACGGAGCGATCAGCCACAGCAGCGGCATCCATGTTTAGCACGATCGCAAGAATAGAGACACCCGCCCATTGAGACCGAGCTCAAGCGGTCTCCGGTATTTGAAGCCAATCGCCTTCCACGAATATTTGGCCCCGGTGTTGTGACAAGCCGTGGTCACTTCAACTGAGTTCAGCTTGAAGCCAGTCACCTTTGGCCATCAGCGTGATATAACGGACACCGCCGCCTCCAACGACCAGCCCTCGGCACCGCGCGTTGTTCCTGGAGACTTCTTTTACGCGCCGTGCCTCGCGTGAACGCGAGTAGAACCGACGTACGTTATCAGATGCGCCTTCCCAGCCGAGACACGCAAGGTGACTGCATCGAACGAGGCTTCAAGCATGCAGATCCCAGGAGTGGCGAGTTCGCTCAGCGTTCTGCGTGGCCACTTGGGCTGTCGTACGTTGACCCCTATCGTCATTTTGCGATCTCGAGTCAGCTGACTACTTGGTGCTGAGCTGCAACATGGTGAAGCTCCATACTGCTCTCGCGTGGACGCTATTCCTGAGCTCTACGTTCCACGTCGCCTTCAGTGAAGTCATCTATTGGGAAAACCATGTCGAGCCAAGTGACTTCGTCGTTCAAGCTGGCGACACACTGATCTTGAGAGGTGAAAACACCGTCACTGGCTCATTGATCGTGGCAGAAGAAGGCCAGTTGGTTGTGGATGAAGACCGCGACTGCCATCTTCATGTCGGGAATATCGATGTAGCTGGGGGCTTTCGCATCGGCTCAAGTGAGAAACCATACTCGAAGAAAGCGGTCGTGGAGATCGCGTGCGGGTCTCCGTTCCTGGCATCAGATGAGCGACGTAAGGGGGTGGTCGTGCGAGCGAATGGCACGCTCACTCTGTTTGGGGCCAAGGGCACGGCCTCCCAAACATGGACGCGGCTGCGTGAAACAGCACCAGCAGGAACGACATGTATCCCCATGGATCTCCCGAGTGGATGGGAGGTCGGCGACGAGATTGTCCTCTCGTCCACAGACTTTGACCCACATCAAGCTGAGAAACGGACCATCACAGCCATCACACCGACGTGCGTGCAGATCGACAAGTCGCTGCAGTTCATGCACTACGGACGCTTCACAGAGGGAGTCGATGAGCGTGGTGAAGTCGGGCTGCTATCGCGAAGCATCCGTTTCCAGGGCTGTGTTGAAGATCTGACGCCGGACGTCGGCGCGCACATGATCTTTCTGGAGAACTTCCGCATGGTCCAAGTTGAGGGCGTGGAGCTGCAGAACTTCGGCCAGGGTGACCAGCTTGGACGGTACCCAATGCACTTCCACTTGTGCGGTCGCGTGCCTAGCGACACGTTCTTGCGGTCCAACGCGATCCACGCCTCCAACTTCCGCGCCATCGCGCTTCACGGCACGCAAGGCGTCCACGTCGAGAACAACGTAGCGTTCAACATCACTGGCCACGCGTTTATGTTAGAAGACGGCGCTGAGAGCGAGAACGTGATTCGCCACAACCTGGTGGTGGTCGTGAAGGAGAAACTGACGCACGTTCGACTAGGGTCCGACGCGCAGATTGCGCTCAGTGCGTTTTACATCACGAACCCGAACAACACGATCACGGACAACATCGTCGCGGGTGTCGAAGGCACTGCGTATTGGATCCACACACGGCTGGAGGTCAAGGGTCTCAGTTATCTGACCGGGAAGTATCCTGACGTCCATCCGTTCAAACTTCCACTGGGAGAAATACGCCGCAACACCGCTCACGGTGTGGAAGTCGGCTTCAAAGTCGATAGCCCCGATTTGGATGCGCTCGATTATCCGCAGCAACGATACTCGCCGCCGTACACGTACATGCCCGACGATATGCCGGTATTCTACGACTTTCTGGTCCACCACAGTCGCCAAGGCGGTTGGTTTCGCACATTCCGAGTCGCGATCGATCACTGGGTCGTGGCCGACGTCACCGAAGGTGTTCAGATCCTCACACGAGGCGACACGGCAATGCAATCGATTGAGACATACGTGAACAACTCGCTATTCGTCGGTGGCACAGCGAACCGCGGTAACCTTGTCCAGAGCCCGTGGCAGTTCATCAACTACTTGGAGAACCGGTCCGACAGCGCTGTAGACCGCTCGGACGACGCACGTATGGGTATCAAGCTGTACGACGGGCCGATGACTGTCTCCAACTGCACGTTCACACACTGGTACTCGCAGCCTTGCCTCAACGTCACCAACCCCGCGATCGGCGCACGCCAGTTCAACAGCTTCATGATGTCCACGAACATCATCGCGGAAGATCTTGTCTTCGACACGACTGATATCAAATTCCTTATCGGAGACCGTGAGGCTGATGGAGGAAAGACGACGTCAATGGTCGACACGCTAGGCGCTGTCTCTGGCTGGAAGGGAACGACACTGCTGCCGGACTACGAGTACTACGCGACTGCACACTGTGCGCGCAACTCACAGTGGGGACTCGCTTGCCCGCATCGATACGCCAACCTGGACGTGGTCAGTATGGGCACGAGCACCGACCCGACGTTCTACGGGAAGCTGAAGTTCCACCGCAACAACGTCGTTGCGAGTCGCGACGCTGTTCAGCCGAGCCTTGAATTCACTGGGCAGTACATCCCAGCCTCCATGGGCTGGCTGTACCACCCGATCATCTCATCGGGAGCCTCGTACACGATCCAGTTTGAACACCACACGCCCAACCGCTTGAAACTCGTCTTCTCCAACGCCAAGGCCGGTGATATCTTCAGACTCGCGGTGGTGTATCCGGAAGAGACCCAGCTCAGCCAAGTGCTCGACCAAAACGGGGTCAAACTCGCGGAGATGAACGCCATGGATGACGTGGAGTGCACCAACTGCTACTGGTACGACGACGTCTCGACGCTTCTTGTGATCACGCTGCAGCAGCGTGAAGACCCCGCCAGTCCTTCGGTGGCGTGCCCGACGAGTGGCTGTATGGGGATCGAAGTCACTGCTGATGTGCCGATGGAGTCTGGAGTTGCGAGTGAGGTCGCGGACGCAGTCTTGCCTCTGCTTCTAGTCGTCGATGAGAACGATACGTGGCTCAACAAGCAGTACCCATACGAGTCCGCGCTCTTTGAGACTGCGGACAACGTCGACTGGTGCAAGATCGACGACCCGTGTCTCCACGCCATGGACGAAGGCAACGTGAAGATGGGTATTTTGGCGTACAGGGAGGAGTCTTGCGTGGGTGTCGGATGCTCCTCAGCGTCGTGTCGATACTGCAAGCTCACGTTCAGCGCTGCGAACGTGCCTTTCCCGTCGTGTCCGTTTGATCCCAACTACAGCGGTACGCCAAGCCAAACCGTGAACGTGTGCTCCGCGTTTGAATCAGTCGGCAACTCGGAAGCTGGCGTGGAAGTGATCGTTGACGCGTCTTGTGTCGCTGGAGGAGGCGTCAATGGCCAGGGCTGCATCAACGACCAGTGCCGCTTCTGTAAGATGTGGGACAGCACCAAGTCGACGAACTATCTGGATTGCTCCAAGTTCCACTCGAATACCACGACTGCTCCAACGTCGATTCCTCCGGTGACGACTGCTGTACCAGCAGCAACGACCACAGCTCCGACGTTGACCCTCGCGGCAACCGCGACTGTACCGCTGGCCACTACAAGAGCTCCGACTGTGATGGCACCAACCCCCTCGACGCCTTCGCCGGTGACAGCCACTCCCTCACCCTCCACGGCCGCAGCATCGCAGCCTCCACAGTCGACCGTCCCGCTAACAACTGCCAGCCCCGCAACCTCACAACCGACGTCAGCAATTCCGTCAACAGCACCCCCATCGACTGCAGCTCCGTCGACGACCACACCAGCTTCGTTCGAGTGTCTGCAACGTGTGCCTCGCGGAGATATCGATGCTGGAATCAGTGCGATGGATGATCTCTCCTGCAAGTATGGCGGGCTCGGCTGCTTCTCATTGGCATGTCGATTCTGCAAGACGAAGGATACCCTCCAGTCCAGCCACTTTCTTCCATGCTCCAAGGGCGCGATCACCACGATCTTGGTGAGCGGAGCTTCACCGACCACAACCATAACACCAACGAGTTCGAGTTCTGTGAGTTCGTGCTGGCAGTTCGTATCCCCAGGTGACACAGCTAAGGGCTTGAGCGCGGTGGCAGACCCAGTTTGCCAACACGGTGGTCTGGGCTGCTTCTCAGAGTCTTGCCGTTTCTGCAAGGTCGACAAATCCTCGAAGATGTCTCCGTACATGCCGTGTGAGAACATCGGAGCGAGTCCACTGCCCGTTCTCCCCTCAATTGCTATCCCCACCACGAGTGGAGATCCGTGTCTTGGCCTTGTGTCTTCAGGCGACGCTGCGGTCGGAATCAGTGCACTCACCCAGACTTCCTGCGGACGAGTCGGTGGTGTTGGCTGTGTGACGGACACTTGCCGATACTGCAAGACGCGCACGACCACGCAGTCTGCGCACATGGACAACTGCACGCAGCTCCTTTCATCATCACCTCCGACCTCTCCCTCTCGTCTCCTGCTTACGAAGAGAATGCTGGAGACAACCACGACACCACCGGTTGGGTCCATCGACGAGTGTTCTCACGCGGTCTCGCTGGAGGAAAACGTCGCTGGAATCTTCGGATTCACTGACCCAAAATGTGCGGCGGATAATGAGTCCGCCGGCGTCGGGTGCTTCAGTGAGTCCTGTCGATACTGCCGCACGGAGGACGCGCTCGACATCTTCACGGACGATGACGATGGTGCTGATCACGTGGAGAACTTCATGCTGTGCCCTCAATACGTTGTGGCGTCTTCCATGGGGAGCAGTCCACCCCAAGACTTCTCGCTGCTCAGTTGTGCAGCCTCGGTCTCCTTCGGCCAGTCCCAGTTCGGAATCTCAGCGCTCGCTGATGACGACTGCCTCAACAGCACAACAGACGGATGCTTTGCGCGCGCGCCATGTCGATACTGTAAGTACCGAGACACTCTGCGAAGTGCGTCGCTTCCAGCGTGCGAGCACACTAACGCGTCGTCTTCCACCACCGCCACTCCATGCATCGATCTCCCGGCTCTTCTTGATCTTCCGACCACCGTCTCCGCGGTCCTGGAGCCGCAGTGCAACGCTGACTTCCAGCAGCTTCCAGGCTGCATCGTCTTCACATCTTGTCGCTTGTGCCGCGCCAGCAACGCTTCAACATCGACACCCTCCACGAGAACTCTGCCGACGTGCGACAGCCTCTCGTCTAACACGCGCGCAGTGGCGTTCTCCTCCATCCACGGCACGAACGAAGCGCGGCGTATGGCGTCCTGGCACCCAATCATCGAGAGCGTCGTAGGCGTGGCGTGTACGATCGCACTGGCCACGGTCTTCATCCACAAGAAGCGCCAGCACCGGAATCCTTCGAAGGAATTTGACCAGAGGCCTCCTCCGCGCATCGCAATGCCCAGCGACTTGCCGCGCGCGCAGGACGGACGCCGCGTGAGCGTCGCGCTGCTGTCGGCCGACGCCGACTACTTCGTGCTGTGATCTGCCCACGCGGCAGCTACGTACTAAAAGACACTGCAGTCCATTGCATTTCATCCCCTCGTCATCATGACGTCCGAACCTGCATTTTCCCGCCCGATATTCAAGCGGGAAACGTATTGCGATCGCCGAGTTCTTTGTCCGACCAGCTGGGCTCTGAGGGAGAGTGACTAAATCAGGGTACGCGGTCACAGTAAATCAGGTTACGATGTGGTTACGTTTGTGTTCGAATCGAGGTTACTACGCCGACAAGAAGGAAATGGCGCAGAGCGAACATAGACTTCCACACGCGTATTGAGCTCATCGAAAGAAGTTGTTTCATCATATATAGGGAGCTGTTCGATAGGGAACGTATCTGCACCCACTCCAACAGCCGTCCTACTGCTTTTCTCCTCATCACCAATGCTCACCGCGACCTGAGCTGAAGTCTGCATCCTGTGAGAAGATAAATTTATATGCTGTGAACATCGTTTGCCCAGTACCACATGGGCAAACAGGCACCAATCCGTTCTCACAAGGGCAAGTTGCATATAAAAATGGTGGCGAAAACAGGGTTATGTCAAGGGCTTACTCCCATTTATTTGGAGTGACTGGTTGTTTTACATATGATTTATAAAAAAATTGGACAATCGGGGTGGTGATCGCAATATTTTTTAAAATATACAAGGTAATAATCGAAGAGCTCCCGACGATTATCATACCCTAAATGAGTATACGTTCCTTTCATCTTCAGATATCACAGTTCCATAGATACTAGTACAAGATAGACGGGATCTGTACCTACCTTCGTCACACCAACACTCTTGCTGACTTCATCCACCAGATGAAATTGCCCTAACCGCACTTTACACTCTCTGTGTGCTGAATTCAGGCCTTTGATTCGCTAAAATTACATCAAAGACAATCACTCTGACTCCGTAAATGATCCCAAACCAGTGAGGTCCTCACTGGTTTGGGATCATTTGAGGAGGTCCTAAAAGTGATTGGGGAGATGGGTTCCGTGCGGTCCGCCGTGTTGCAACTTGCGTGCGGGCACCGACGGCGCCGACGGCACTGGCGGCCACGCGCATACGAAAGCCCTCGCACGCCGCACGCCGCTGCTGCTGCCTCCCCGACGTCGGCCACCGCGTCCGCCACACGCACACGCAACACGCATCGCGCCATTCGCTCTCGCGCCGTCGCTAAGTGGATCTCTGCCAGCGTCGTCCATCCATTTCGATCGCTTTTCCATCGATTCCGCACAAGATCGACGCTCCAGAATGGTGGCGCACGCGCTCGCGGTGCTACTGGCGTCCATCGCGGTGTTTGCAGCCATCTTCGGCGTGGTCCTGAAGCTCTCGTGGACGCACGTAAAGGTGTTCCGGGATTTCTCGCCGGCGGAACGCGGCGACTGGGGATCACGGTGAGTGCGCAATGGCAGTTGATACATGAATTGATGGAGACTGATTGATTGATGTGCATTGATTGATAGGGTGAACTCCACGATCCACTCGCTGATCATCGTGCCGGGACTGATGTACGTGGCGATGTGGGAGGACTGGGACGCCGAGTACATGCCACTGCGGTCCATGGACCGAGCGCGCGTGCTGTTCTCGATTTGTACGTGCCTCATCTCTCAGTTTGATTGCATGAATGGATGGTGGACCAAGCGACTGATGTTCTGCATTGCGCCATCACAGCGTGCGGCTACTTCCTCTTTGATCTCTACGTGCTGTTGCGATGGCAAGTGCCGCTCTGGCGCGTCTTCGCCGTGCACCACCTCGTCGCTGCGTACGTTTGTCCTCCTCCTCCTCCCTGCGTTTGTTGTCTCCCAGGAGCTCATGTATCACTCTGTATCCATGTCTGCAGTACGCCGTACCTGATCTACAACTTCTACCCCGGCTGCGATATGGACGCGTACCTGCTCGTGCTGTTTTTGCTGGTGGAGATCGCAGTCATCCCACTGAACATCGCGACATTCATCGAGCAGCTCGGCTACGGCAAGTCGCGTCTGCATACGTTCTTCTTCAACGCCACCTACGTATGCTGGTTCTTCGCGCGCGTCGTGCTGCCGCTGTACAACATCTACACGCTCTGGTGGGGCGTCATCCCTCGCGTGTTCGAGTCCCCCCTGTGTGTCATCCCTGCGGCGGTCTGTGGCCATCTCATCGCGGCGTTTTGTGTCGGTGTGTTCATCTTCGTGTGGACACCCGACATGCTCGCCAAGTGGCGCGACCCGGTTTCGGAGCTGGACGAATACGCCGACTACAAGCTCACGCTGCGTCAAAGCATCACACCGCGAGCGTCTCCAATCTGCACGCCCAAGCAGCGATCGTACGGCACGATCGAACCGTGAGAGAGACTAGTATAGCTCTCCACACTCGGGTCTGCACTATCAGCCTGATAGGTTTTTGGTGATTCAGTCAGTCCGGCAGTCGTTTGGCAGTAAATAGGCCTTGCGCATCAAACGGATGGAAGTACAGTAGTAGGCTAGTTGAAAAAAATGATACCTCTTGTGCTACACAGTTTAGTTAGGAAGCTCACTTTGTGTACACCTTGCGGTAGGCGATCACGGACGCCCCCGAGAGGATGATGGCGCCGCCAAGCAGCGTGTATGCGTGGATGTGTTCGCCCAGGAACGTCGAGTCCCAAATGATCACAAACACCACGTCGAAGTAGCGCATGACGGACGCGATGCCGGCCTTCTCGCGCTGGAAGCCAATGGTGATGGAGAGCAAACCGATGGTTGCGAAGAGCGCGGCGGCGACCAGCGCAAACCGCACGCTCCACAGTGGAGGGATCGCGAGCGGCTACAGTATCAAACCCACACCACAGTCAGTCTCGTGAATCAATCGATGGCGGGATAATGAGGCGACCTACCGAGCCGGTGATGAACACGACCACGAGCGAGAAGATCGTGCCGAAGCCCGCGAAGTAGTGGATCGAGGCCATGTGGTGGACGTCGTGGAGCTTGCGCATGACGATGTAGGCGCACGCCTGGCAGACCGCCGCTGCCATGGCCGACGCGATGCCGTCCGAGCGGGAGCTGTCGTGGAGAGTCGAGCTGGCCTTGGCAGCTTCGTGGAATAGGAATGCTGGGCGCGTGACGAAGATCACACCGGCGTACGAGAAGATAGCAGCGAGGAAGTCGATCTTATCGATCGCTTCACGCAGAATCACAGCACCCTACACGCACAAAAAAACAGTCAGCTTGGAAGACGAGGAATCCTTGTCGTTGGGAAAATGAAGTCGGCGTACGAGGATGAAGGTGATCACGGGGCTCGTGAAGATGATCATCACGGCGTCGGTGAGCACCATCTTGGACATGGCGTAGAACTGGAAGCAGATCGACATGGTGCCGAAGATGCACCGCAGGAGCAGGAGCTGGCGATGCTTGCCCGAGATCTTGAGGTCGACTTTATTGTGGTGCAAAAGGACCTACAACATCAAACACCACAACATCAGCATCACTGAGGGTGTAATCAGACATGAATGAGCACAATCACGAACATAATTGAAGAGGAACGAGAGCGAGCTTCGCCAGAACACGGCTTCGTGGGACGTCACGTAGAATGTCGAGTACTTGATGCAGGCGGACATGAGACTGATGTTCAGCGCACCAAAGACGATGTAGCCGAGGCCGATGAGGCGATGGAAGCGGGATCTTGCCTGCCTTGTGCCTTCGACTGGAGTCGCGCCTTGGCGATCGCCCAGCTCCACATCGTCCGACTTGTCTGGCTTCACTAAGGCAACTTCGTCGCCTTCTTCTGAGCTTCGATCCTCTTGATCGACAAGGGATTTGGGCGGTTGAGCCGGCCGCACAGAGCTGAACGTCTCTAGTTCCTTCGAGGCAAGCTGCAGCAGCTTGGCTTGCTGGGCCGGTCGCTCAGGCTCAGTCATCTCGATGTCTGTAGTCTGGAATGCAAATGGGGTCGGCTGAGTCTCACAAATTGGCGGCGAGGCTCCAATTCCCGACCCAATTTTTGAGGACGAGACTCGTGCCTTCGTGGCATTTGCTAGGAAGTTTTACCGGCCCTTGTCACATGGCTTCCCCGTCTCAAACAGCCTCGGATTCGCATGGGATCACGTTCTGAGTGTGGGCAGTTGCACTGTGGTCTGAACCTTGGGGTACCGCACGGTCCTACAGGCGTTATCACCTTATCAGAACAGGAGCTGCGTCTCACTCGCGCCCGGCACAGGTCAGAACGAACCCGCTGTGCGCCTTGCTCTAAATGAAGCGTATGTATGCGTTCACTGTAAGCTACTACGAATTGTCCGAATCGAGGGGAGAGGGAAGCAGCTACCGTAAGCGGGCTTCCGCTCACGCAACTCATGGGATCACACATGTCATATTTAGCATTGTGAAGTAGTACGTTCAGTTCATGGACCTGTGGTTTGGTCCTCCTACTTCTTGGCCCGCGCCTTGCGCACAGCGATAGTCACTGCGCCCGAGATGATGATGAGACCGCCTAGGATACTGTACGCGTCCACGCTCTCGCCCAGGAATACGGTATCCAGGATGAAGACGAACACCACGTCGAAGTATCGCATGACGGAGGCGATGCCAGCCTTCTCCATCTGCAGGCCCTGCGTGAGGTAGATCATGCCGATGCACGAGAATACCGCACTCGCGAGCAGCGCGAGCTGCACGCTGAAGAGCTCCGGGATCCGCAGTGGCTACAATCGTAGCAAGTTATAGTGAGAAGCTGTGCGAATGATGAGATTTCGCACGAATTCACTTACAGTGTTGAAGACCCAGAGCAGAATCAGCGAGAAGCCGATGCCGAAGAACGAGAAGTGGTGCGAGATCACCATGTAGTGCACGTCGTGGAGCTTGCGCACGCAGATGTAGGCGATTGCCTGCGTGGCGGCCGCGCCAAGCGCACACAGCACTGCGACGGTGTCCGTGGACTTGCTGGACTGCGTCTGAGGGAAGAACATCGCTGGCTGCGTGACGAAGATGACGCCGACGTAGGACATCAGCGAGCAGACAAAGTCGGCGCGGTCAATGGTCTCCCCCAGCACGACTGAGCCCTGCATCAATCAAACAGAGAGGAGACCGTGAGTAGATTCAGCAGGCGGGCACACGCAGCTCACCGGGGTCGTACCAGTAGAAAGGTGAGAACGGGGCTGGTGAAGATGATCACGATCGCGTCCGTGAGCACCATCTTGGCCATCGCGTAGTACGCGAAACTGATGCAGACCATGCCGATGAAGCAGCGGAACAACAGGATCTTGCGGTGCTTGGGAGCGACGTAGAGATCCACGCGGTTCTTGCGGACAAGCGCCTGCAATATCCACACAAAGAGTCAGTCAAACAATGCGATGCGGTGAGGGCCACTTCCTGCACGTACAAAGTTGAGAATCCACGTCAGGATCGTGCGCCAGAAGACGGCTTCGTGGGACGACACGTAGTGTGTGGCGTACTTGATACAAGCGGACATGAGGCTGATGTTGAGCGCGGCGAACACGATGTAGGCGAGCCCACGGACGCGCTTCATACGAGAGGCGCCCATCACAGGCACCATCGTGCTGCTGGATTGGCCGCCTGCCACCGCGCTGGACGAGAGCACCTTGGCGTTGAGCGCGGCGGCCTCTTTCATCTTCTTCTTGGAGCTCGTGCGCGTCATCTTAATCTCCTGGAGCAGCGGCTTGTTGTCATTGCTCTCGCCGTCATCTCCCTGGCTCCCCCCATCATCCATCGTCTCCCCGTCGTCTCCATCCTGCTCCTCGTCGCCCTCGCTGTCTTTGTGGGGCAACTCCTCGGCTTTGGTCTGTTCATAAAACTCATCAAATGTATGTACCTTTTGATCGTGCTCTACATTGGCGTGGCGAGGAAACTCGAGCTCCATGACTGGCGCCACTGCGTTGGCAGTCGCTGTACTCATCCCTTCGTCAGCGACATCATCGAGGCGAAGACCCATACCACCGGAAAGGACTCCTCGACACACGCCAGTAGGAAGCACAATGAGAGTCGCTAACCACCCATTAGCCGTTCAATTCCGAAGCGCGAGAGCCGTGCCAACCAACGAGCAGCGATGAGAACGTCAGGTCCAGCTAACCATCGCGGTGGTGACGTCAAACAGATTCCATTGTCTTCAGGATCTGACCCTGTCGACTGTGGTCGTCGAAGAGAAGAACCAAGATTAGAATTCGGCATTATTCAAGTCTAAGTCGGCTGTCAAGTCCCAACTACCTGTGCGGACAGGAGGAAGTGCACGCTGGTCATGGTGACACTAAGCACAGAGTGTGGACGCTATCAGCAGGAGCAGGAGTCGTAGCTCATCAAAGCTTGTTCAAAGGAAAAGCTGCCTTTTTCCACGGAGCCATAGTGACAGTCCTCTATTGAAGGCATGTTGGATCTTGAAGCGACGCGACCTGTCGGGGTGCCATGATCGCTGCACCGCACGCGAAGATCAAGAAGAACCCCCAACACTAGCTAACGCAGAGACTCGATGGGCTGGAAGGACGTGGAGTTTGGCGGCAGCGACAGTGTGGAGCGCGTGCGTCGCCTGCAAGCTTTCTGTGCAGCCTCACCATCGGAAGGCTCCTTCGATGCATTGCTGATCATCGGCGGCGTGGACGGCTACCACTCGACCGTCTCGCAGGCTGTGCTCAAGTACCTCTTCCTAGGAAGCTCAGGTCAAGAGCTTCTGGGTGAGCAGGTCATTTCCCAGGAGAACGACCGCATTGAAGAGGTCGTGCTGCTGCTCACTCGCCACCGGATCTCGATCTTTTACTCCAGTGAGAGCGATGCGGCCGTCAAGATCCTACCGATGATCTCGCAGTGGAGGAACGTCACTGAGTACACTTTCCACGACGGCATGGAGCCGGACGAGCAAGAGCACCGAAAGATCCGAGCGTTCAAGCAAATGGTCAGCGGAGTCAAGCGGATTGGGATCCCGTTCGGCGTCGCGGCCAATGGCAAGGACTTGGTCGACGTCATGATCCCGGAAAAGTGGCCGATTGTGCAATCGTTCGGCCTGGAAGATGGTGCGAATGGCAAAGGTTTCTTCACGATGAACCACCAAGTCGTGAACGTAACGACCTTGTTGAGGGATGAGCTTGCCAAGCTCGATGACTTCAGTGCTAAGCGAGTCGCCGTGGAAGTTGCACCCATGCTCACGCACCACTACAACCAGTTCCTCATGAAGCTCGACCACGCGGAGACTCCGGCAGTGCGTGTAGCGAAATGCGAGAGCGAGATGGGCGAAGACCTGCTGAGCTTCTATGAGTTTGGCACGACGCAGTACGAGGCGCGTGGGCTCAAGCCGACTGCTCACCGCGGGAGTTGTGTGCTATTTGGCCAGCGCACGGCACAGGCAGCGAGTGCCAAGTCAACGTCTTCAGTGTTTCTCCACAATGCTGGAAGCTCAGCTGGCCCAGCAACGCACATGTTGGTCCAGAGCGAAGATCCATTTAGTGGCGTGCGGTTCACTCGCACGTATTTTCTAGCGACTGGCAAAATTGCTCCACGTGTGGTGGATGAAGACGCGCTCGTTCAACAAGACATGGGGGTCTCCGCCAAGCACCGAGAGGACAAAGACAACCGCGTGGATACGCGAGTGCTGATTGAGTTGTACTCGCTTTTGCTGCGTGGGTTCCGAGTCGCGGTGCGCACATTTACGCAAGAAGCCAGCAAGACGCCGGCTCCTTCAGCAGCTCAGTGCCTGAGTGCAGCCAAGGCTGAGGCTCTGCGTGAGATCAAAGACCTGATTCGCGCGTCCCGTTCGTCTGGGCTTCAGGACAGCACACTTTCCGCCGACTTTATCGACCAAAACTTGATGATCGATGCTGAAAGCCTCGATGGATGTGGTCGAGAGACAAGCTTCCCAGGACAGAGTACGTTTATCGGCTGATATCATGAGGAGTCTGGTGTGCTGGGCTGACAGACCCTGTTGTATTGCGTTGGTTCAGAGTGGAACTTACTGTACTTATCCATGGAGATCAAGCACGTCCCCAGCCAGCTTGCCGCCTCGGAGATGCTTGGCTCTCTTGTTGTGGGCGATTCGCTTCTCTTCCAGACAGGAAAACCCTCGCTGATCAACACCACGGCGTCGTTCCCATACTTTCGCACGTGGATTCATGCTGGGCGTGAGTTTGAATCGGTGAAAGCACAGCTTGCCGTTCTCCAGTCCGACTTCATGCTCCAGAGCCCTGCTCTTCGTCTCGGCCACCCTCTCACTCCACTGGATGCAGCCCTGGACGAAGGCGGCAGCAGCGCCACTGCCGACCCGGGAAACAGCATCGCACCTTCCACTGCCCCTCCGTCCATGTCATCGATCGGACTCTCTCGAGCGATGCTCTTGCTCGAGTGTGAGGAGCTACCACTGCTTAATGGAAGTATGCAGCTCTTTTCCGGTGGCTTCTGCTTCAAGACACCACACCTGATTCCCATTCTCGTGTCGTTTGCCAAGCACGTCACCAGTTTCCGCGTGCTCTCGACTCCATTCGAAGAGCTTGTGCTGTTACAACTCGAGCTAGCAGAGACCAAGGGCGACACGGTGATCTCCCACGCGTTGCCGTTCCCCACATCTTCGCGGACGATCGCATTCCCACTGCTTGCTGGTACTCGCTTCCAGGAGGAGATCGTACGCGCGCTAGCGACCTGGAAAGCCACAGCGGAGACGCTCGACATCCCCTTCTTCCGCCCTCACGATCTCACTCAGTTCGAAGGCATGACACCACGAGATGATCGAGGCTCGAGTGCTGAAGTATCCCCCATCATGGTCAAGACTTGTGCCGGCCTGGTACGAAACTCTTCTACGGGATCAGCGAGTGATGCGTCGGTGATCGAGAAAATGTTTCCTCGATGGTTTATCCCAAAGGACACCAACCCAGCGACGACCTTGCCCAAGCCAAAGAAGACTGATCGCTCGAAGATCATGGTACCAATCACCGTCGTCCTGGGGCTTCCAGGGAGCAGCGCTGCGTCGATCGCGTCGACGATCTGCAGTATCTCGTCGGTCGACAACGACTGGGAACGTATCGATATCGACTGTCGATATTCTGACGAACCGAAATCGAGCGACGACGAGTTCGCGTTCGCCCACACGCAGAAACGAGTTGGCTCCGCGTTACAGCGCATCCTTGATGCGCGTTCCTCGGAGCTACCGCCCCGTATTCTATTGTGTATCGTGGGCTACGTAGCTTCGACCACGATCGCGGCTGCGCTCAAGAGCTCACGAGCGTCGTGGCCCCTGAAGACCAAGATCGCGAGTGTGATTGGCTGTGTCAGTGCCTTGAACGCGTACTTACCGGACGCTCTCGGTGCCCAGTGTGCTCTCCCAAGACTCTTCGACCAGCTCACGGCGGGCTTTGCGACCCACGTGGTCGTCACGCACAGCAATGATGTACCCGCGAGTGCCTTGGGTCGCCTTCGCTACCATATCGATCAGGTGAACCCGTTTGCCGACATCAACGTGCTATCGAGTGACGTGTTTGAGGGCACCTTGAGTTCCCTGCTCAGCATCGACCGGTTTGAAAGTGCCTACTACAAGAACTACCGCGACGCCCACTACCCTGACTGGGAATCCATCTACAAGAACATCGACGGTGAGATGGATCCAGCCAGACGTCCGGCGTGTGTTCGCTTCGAGATCGCTCCAGGCATTGAGAAGACACGGTTCTTGCAGTCTGTGGGCAAGACACTCACGCCGTTTGCCGTCAGCACCAAGTCCATCGACAAGATCCATCCCATGGATCCCCAACTGATGGCCAGGCAGCAAACCGGTAGTGGCGGGATTCGCTTGGCTCAGTCGCTCGCCGTCGAGAAAGTGCTGCAGCAAGCGCGGCAGATCCAACAGCAGCAGGAGATGCAAGCCGAGTACGGTGAATGCTGGAGTGTCGAAGCGTTGGTGTCGTTTGCTGGAGATCTTGACACCATCTACGAGTATGTTTCGACTGGCTCGTACGCTCGCATGCGCGTTGCTAATGACAAGCAAGCCGCGCAACTGGAGATCAAGATCACAGGCCGTGAGCTGAATGCTGGCAAGATCCGCGAGCTGATCTTGGGCTGCTATGTGAAGATGGACGGCGCTGTCCAGCCCCTGCGAAACAAAGTCACGCTGACACTGCAGGAAAAGCGCGAGATCCAGAAGCTGCACGTAGGTTCATTTCTTCTATACCTGCGAACAAGTGGAGTGAGATGAGATACTGACTACACTTTGTATCATTTTTCAGATCATGGATGACTTACCGGAG
Organism: Pythium brachiatum; assembly: GCA_023337615.1. Classification (NCBI taxonomy): domain Eukaryota; phylum Oomycota; class Peronosporomycetes; order Pythiales; family Pythiaceae; genus Pythium; species Pythium brachiatum. The sequence continues at coordinate 4,094 of JAADXI010000018.1, read as the reverse complement.
GGCTTCTACTACGACGGCATCTCGTACGTCGACCAGTTTGGCGGGCGATACGAGTTCCATCCGCTCATGAACGAGTTTGTCGAAGAGCATGTGCGCAAGCTGAATGAACAGACCACGCAACACAACGCCAAGGTCGACGAGAACCGAAAGACGCAGCAGACGTTCGTGCGTCAGCTTGTCTAGGCAGGCTTCATCACAGATTGATGCTCTCACACAACTCGTAACTCCATCAAAACACTTGCACGTTCTCTCAGAAATCGCCAAACAGGTTGGCGTTGATTTCCGGATCGATGCTCTCGGCGCTAGAGGACGAAGCAAGCTCTGGCACGGCTCGCTGCCCGGTTGGCAGTGTGTCAGCACGATAATCCGCGATAGGATCGTACACGGCATCAGCGGATGATGGACTAGTGACACTCTCCCAGTCGACGTCCATGAACCACGCGTGCGCTTTCACTTGCTGCCCACCTCCTTCATGGCCGAGTCGCTTCTTTGGATTGAACTGCAGCAGCTCCTTGATAAAGGCCTTGCACTCGCCACTCACATCCGCACTTTGTAACAGCGAGCTCGCCTCCTGACCTCTGGAAAATCCCTTGGCGACGTCGCTAATACTATCGAAAAAGCTCTCTGGAGACCGGCCTTCCACTGGTTTGTACTCCCACGGAGGACGCCCACAGACCATCTCGTGGACGATCACGCCGACTCCCCACCAGTCGACTTCGACCCCGTACGGTTGACGCAGATACACCTCAGGGGCCATGATGTAGTGCGTGCCACATACTGAGTAGGTACGTTCCCCACTCGACTTGTCGTCATCACTCTCCAGTCTCTTGGCGAATCCATAGTCGATCACACGTGCCACGCCGTTGGAATTGACCAGCACGTTGCCGCTCTTGAGATCGCGATGGATGTATCCCATGGAGTGGAGAGCTTCGACGGCTAGAACGATCTGCACAGCGAAGCGCGTGGCGATTGGTTCGGGGAACACACTCGTGGTCTTGTAGTGCCATATACACTGGTACAAAGGCCGTGCGTCCTCGATGTATTCCATCACGAAGGACTGGAACTCGTCGTCTTGGAAAGAGAGGAATCCACGGCAGAGAAATGGATGCTGTGCGTGTTCAAGGATGAAGGCTTCAGCCACAGCACGGCGCTTCTGCTCTGGCCGCTCAAGGCGATGAAGAGGGATTCGCTTCAGTGCTGTGGATGGAGGGAGAGTAAGAGACGTTGGAGATGCACAAGTGTGCATGAAGGTTTGGAGATGATGGCGTGAACGTACCGATGAGCCGACTGGAGGACTTTTCTCGGCATAGATATACGCTATTGAGTGGCAAGAAGCGTAAGACATGTACATTAGACACTCAGCTACCACCTCATGTAGGTTTGGTTGTGCATACGTACGTAGCGAAGCCGCCATGTCCAAGCTCCCGCAGCACTTCCAGGTCGTCCATTTTGGTCGACGTGTTGCGATCTTCCCTGTGGAAGAAGAGCTTCAACTCGCTTAGAAATCATAGAAACCCAGGAATATTCGTACTTAGACGAAGATAAAGTTGGCGCCAACGACATCAATTGGCGAAAAACACCAACAAACCAAAAACACCAACAAAATGACGGCGATGCGCGCGCGGATGCGGAAGGAGATCGAGATGCTCGAGGCGGACCCGCCCTACGGCGTCAGTGCGTGGCCCAAGGACAACCAGCTGGATAAACTGGAAGCTCGTACGTAGTTCTGTGGCGAAGCGCGGCTTGGAGCGGTGCCATCTAACGCTGATGGTCAGAAATCCTGGGTCCGGAAGGCTCTCCGTACGAGAAGGGCACGTTCCTGCTCGAGATCGAGATCCCAGAGCGGTGAGGCTTGTTACTTTAGGTGGATCGTGATGCGTGCGGTGGACTAATCAGTTCTGCATGGACGTAGCTACCCGTTTGAGCCACCGAAAGTCAAGTTCCTCACGCCGATTTTCCATCCAAACATCGACGACGCTGGGCGGATCTGTCTGGACACACTCAAGATGCAACCGAAGGGATCGTGGATGCCGTCCGTCAACATCAGCACGCTGCTCACGACCATTCGCCTGCTCATGGCCGAGCCAAACGCGGACGATGGGCTCATGCCAGATATTGTACGTCTCCATCGTGAGTGGATTATGGTGAACCTTTGGTACTGATGGGTTTGTTGCTACCAGACGGATCTGTTCAAGCACAACCGCGAGCTGTTCACTCGCAAGGCAGTCGAACACACACGTCAGCACGCTTGCGGCTCGGGCGAGAAGGCTGCTACGAGTTCGGTGGCTGTCGACGCTGGTACGAAGCCGACTCCACCAACTGAAGAAGCAAATAACGTGGCGAGTACACTGAAGGACACCACCACACCGAAGAAAAACGCGACTGAAGAAATCAGTCAGAAGACTGTGGGCGTGGCGCGGAAAGTAGACGAGCGCGATTCGTTCAGTGACGGTGACGACTCTAGCGACGAGTCCGATTTTTCGGACGACGATGATGATCGATCCAAGCGCCAGCGAACATTGTAAAATGCATGTTAACAAACGGAGGCTTTATTCGATTTAGTACGGCGCTCATAGCAGACGAGGAGAAGCGACACAGAGGCACATATATTCGTGTGATCACGGAGAGGATGCTCGCGAGTGGGGGTGGAGGAATTCGTGTCACGTGCTCTGTCGTCATGTACCCTCCTCCGGCTCTGCTCGCGGTTGCTGCGTCACGAAGTTATACTACAAAACACACGGTCCATCAGCAAATGGAACCAGCCAAGACGAGCAATCCACAGGGCCTACTTCTTGCCTGGCTCGGAGGACCGAGACTCTCGAGAAGCACCGGTCGGGGCTTGATATGCTTACTGCCTTCACGATTGGGCTTCTACAACAACGAGAAATCCGTCAGCTCCACAACAAACGTCCATGACACCACTGGAGCCACTGGCCTTGCTGAGCTGCATGACGTCGATGTCCTCTTTCGGCGTCGGCTTGTACTCGAGCGGCTCGAGCATGGGCGGCACCTCGCGTTTGGACTGGGACGTCTTGTCATTCTTCCACTTGGCTGCTGGCGGCGCCGCCATGACTTGCGCCTGGAGCAACGCTGCTCACTCGCCCACTGATCACGAGGAATGCAGTGAGGGTTCGTGCATGGCGTGTTGGGTATTTCGGCAGTGGTGCGTTGGAGTCGCATCCCATTGGCAGCCATCCTCGAGAGGCCCAAGGAGCATCTTATCCACATTAGCCTCATGTAGCCTTTAGCCTCAGCGTCCTTGATCAGCTTAGTTTATTGGAAAGGCGGTCAGCTGACAGGATTCACTTCTGAAATTTTGGATACAAAAGTCAAATTCCAGATCGATTTTCAGACATCATTTCCCGAAAAAGGGGTGTATTTAGAGTTCTTTGAGAGCCTTTAGGTCAGTTGAACGAGACTCCCTTGAAGCTCCTGGTACAACGACAGGGGTAAAATGACCCCTTTTAGTTTCGATTATACCCTTTATAACACCCTCTTACTGGCGAAACAACCCGATTGGAATCTTCCAATTTCCCATCACCACTTCACTTGATGGACATAAATGATGCATCGCGTGGGTTCAATTCTGGAGAAGACCCCTTGGCTTCCACCAAGCCACGCACGCTTGGTCATTCGATCTCCACCGCCAGACAAACTGCATAGTCCACGCTTGAAGCCACCGACCAGTTTCCCAGTCGCCACCTCAAGCCAACGAACCCCACGATGCTCGCACTGGCCCAGTTCCTGGTGGACGGCGGCGAGTCACCGCAGCTGGTGCCGCTCAAGATGATCTACTTCATCCACTACATGGCCTTTGCCACGCAGACCTTTTTGCCCGTACGTTGCGCTCGCTGGCTCAGTACAGTAGCTCTTGGTGTTGGTCGGGTTACGTTGTCTAATGTGGTGTACTTTCTCGGCGATCGTGATGCTGTAGATGTACTTTGACACGCAAGCGGGCTTTGACAAATTCCAGATCGGTGTATTACTGGCGCTGCCGTGTATCTGTGCGATCCTCAGTCCGCCGCTGTGGGGTGCAGTGGCGGATATCTTCCGCAGCCAGAAGCTGGTCCACGTGTTGTGTCTCATCACGGCGG
>JAADXI010000017.1:0-67461 GCA_023337615.1 Pythium brachiatum | reverse complement strand
TGGGAATGGACAGAGTTCGAATCAGCGACGACGCCGACGCAGTACGTAGCGTTCGTTGGTCAGGTGTCCGTCATCATTGTATCTGCCTACAGTACCCCACTGATCGCCTTGGCCGATGCTTTGCCTCGTTCAGATCCTCGTCTGTACATGGAGTGGCGTCTTCTACGCCATTCGAGACCCGGAGCACATCGCTCATTTTCGAATGATGCTGCCGGCTTCTTCGATGTTTTGTGGTAGGTTTCCACAGATACATTCAGTCGACTGGTGAGCTGCCATTAACACTGTATTCTTCTGCAGCCGACGTTCAACTGGGCGCCAACGCCGATCCTACGCGGTTGCTCGTTGCGATCAGCACGTCGGGCGTCATTTCGATCTACCTGGGTGTCTATGAAATACTCGGGAAAGCTCTCAGCGCGCAACCACTGGTAGGCACCTACTACGTATCTTGAGACTCTGGCTCGGCTGGGGGCTGATCACATGCGAACATGTTTGTGGCAGGCACAATCCGTGAAGAAAAGTGCCGTCTACGAACGCATCGACACGGACGTCAAGCGCCGAGCGATCCTCAAGAAGCTGCTGGAGAAGACCGACCAGTCGGAAGCATCCGAACTGTCGATGGTGTTGAGCCAAAAGACCATCAGCATGGAGGATTTCATCCGCTTGGCGACCATGCAGCGGTGGTAAATGCGTGAAAAAGCCAAGCGTACGTGTGTAAATATGATCCAATTGCTACTATGCAGATAGTTCGATGGAGACACAGCTCGTTCTCCTCACCACGCTCTCACTTTCTTTCACCACTTTTGCATTTGATGCGCGTATTCCACGAGAGCAGCCACGTTTTCAGGCCCACGACGCAGCAGTTCCTGTGCAAAGTCCGTGGCGTAGTCCAAGTGGAACGAGGTCTCCATCGACTTGGCACTGCGCGCCTTCCAGCTCTCGTCAAACGCGCGGAAGACGATGGAGAAGAGCTCAAAGAACGCGATGGGGTCTTCAAACAGTCGCCAGAACGGACGCTCCAGTCCCAGGCACGCGCCGTCTTTCAGCTGCAAGATCTCGGACAGCACGTACGCGACTTTGCTGCCCACGAGCGCGTACGAGTACGTGTCTGGGTCGCCAGGCGTCGCCTGTTCGTTCAGCATGGGCAGCGCCACTTGGCGATGGACTTCATGGAAGAACACGAGACACTGCAATGGCAGCAGACACTGGAGCTCGCGGATCGGGTCTTCCAGGTGGAAGCCCAGTTGGCCCCACGGACTTCCTTCCGACACAAACGGCTGCGACTCGAAACAGCACTGCCACAGGCGCGTGAGCAGCTCCATGTGTTCGCGGCTCTCGTCCGACAGCGGCGTCTTCATCGCGCCCACGAGCTTCGCGAGCTGCGCCAACGCTGCAGCGGTCGGCGGAGCGTTAGCCGACGAAGCATTCGCGCCCAGCACCTTGTCTAGTTTCTTCTGCAGCGACTGGCCGAGCCCCGACTGCTTCATCTTGGACGCCAGAGCCTGCTTCACGCCCGACAACACCGCGCCGACGTCTTGAGACGCGGAGAAGCCGCTGCTCTCACCTGTCGATCGCCCTGTGCTTGGCTTGGATCCTTCTTGAGCTCGGAAGTACGCTTCGTACAGTCGATCTTCCCCCACGTCCACTTGGTCCGCCGTGTACGCGTCCGCGTCGCTGGTCTTCTGCGGCTCGGCGGACACCTGCAGCACCTTGACGCGGATCTGGCTGCCGCGCGACACAGGCAGCACGCGTGCTGGGTCTGTGAGATCCAGCCACGCGTAGGACCCGTCCTTGGTCGCGATCTGCAGGCGGAAGTGGTGCGTGCCTTCGAACGGGAACTTGCGTGCGAGCTCGGCGAGCGTTGGCTGCGACGACAGCAGCAGCGCCGAGCTGTACTCCTCTGGCGACGCGTCCTCGTCCACCATCATCTGCTGGAAGAAGTACCGACACAGCACACTACTACTGCCGCTGCCTGCGTGTCCATTGTCGCTGTGGTCGCCGCGCGCCATGGTGCTTCACGTGTGAAGTGGTTTCGCCTCGGGAATGAGGAGCAAAAGCAGCCGAAAATACCCGCTTAAGTACTAAATAGACTGTCGATATTAGTTTAGTTCTCGACGGTCTCAGATACAGTACCAGTAATATACCGATATTCGTCCAATCAAAACCAAGACAGACTGACCCACCCATCATTCCACCATTTTCATCAAGTCTCCAGCTTCCGCCCAAGGTCTTCATGCTGTAAGTACCGTCTTGTATGGGATTGACTAGGCCGGTAAGATGCGCAGGGTCATCGAACGCAGCATCCAGACCCGCGCCGCCCCCGTCCTGCTCCAGTCGTAGGTATAGTCGTAGCATAGTGTAGCGTAGGGTATCGTAGCGTAGCGTAGGTTATCGTAGCGCGGCAGCTTCAGCATGGGATTGACTAGGCCGGTAAGATGCGCAGGGTCATTGGACGCAGTATCCAGACCCGCGCCGCCCCCGTCCTGCTCCATTCCGTAGTGTTGTGTGTTGTTTATCACAGCATCCGTGCTCTGACAAGTGGACGTGGAGGCTCAATATGGACATTCCCACGAGCTTAGGATGTTTGTAGAAGAGCATAACTCAATAGACTACAGTGCAGTTTTACGAGCAGCGTGGCGTTGGCCCGGTCTGCGTGCCTGGATGACGTCGTGAAGGCTGTGTTTGTCCAGCAAATGAAGGAGATAAAAGAGATGAGTACGACTCCCATACTGTCAGCCAACGGTTGAGTAGATGCCAACGCAGAGTGAGAAAGAAGCACTGCTGCGGGATAAATTGCGAACGTTTCGTTTTGCAGGTTGACTTCCTTCAGCTGAGATCTGTGACGTGTGACGACGATTCAAGATCCGCGTGACCATCAGTCTTGAGTACCCATGCCACGGTACGATGTACCATGATTCGGGTACACGTGGAGTCATCAACTGCTGTTGCGAAGTCGCGGGAAAAGTCGAATTTCCGCAACGGCAACAAATCGCGAATATGGACGACGACGACGACTGGGATGACGCGTTTCTCTCGACGATTGACGCGCTGGAGACGTCGCATCTGCAGCAGCGACAGCATGGAGATGCTGCGTTTCATGTCCAGCACGCCGCGCCGGTTCAGCAGTGGGCGTGTCGCTCCTGTACGCTCCAAAACGGCGATGACCGAGCGACGTGTTCCATGTGCAACACGCCGCGAGGCGAAGTGTACCAGCAACAACAGGCGTCGGTATCCCATGCACATGCTTCTGGAGGACATGCACGGCCGTCAGGTGCGTCTTTCTTCAATGCAGCGCCGTCACAGGCAGCTGCAGCGTCGTCCCAGTCGAGAAAGACGGTCCAAGCGACGCTTCCATTCGCTAAACCACCCAGCAGTGTCGCGACCGTATCAACAGGACGACGAATAGAAGGCCACAGCTCAGTGAATAGCAACCGCCCGTCGTCTGCAAAGGCACCAGCGAAGTCTGGACGACTGGCGTTTCCTCCACGTACCGGAATAGCCCAGGGACAAGACGATCCGGAGGAGTTTGACGAGGACGCCGACCCAGCCATCGCGCTGGCCAAGCTCAAGCACAAGGGCGAAGACCACCAGGCAAGAACGCGGTACTTCACAGCCGCAGAGCTGGGCGCCGCTCGCCACACGCTGCATCCGCCGCTGTCTATCGACTCGGACACGGCCGGGTCGTTCATTTACCCGACCAACTACTCGGTGCGTGAGTACCAACTGACGATCGCGGAGAAGGCGCTGTACCACAACACGCTCGTGTCGCTGCCTACAGGACTGGGCAAGACGCTGATCGCGTCCGTGGTCATGTACAACTTTTATCGGTGGTTTCCCGAGGGCCAGATCGTGTTCATGGCCCCGACCAAGCCGCTCGTGGCGCAGCAGATCGGCGCGTGCCACGAGATCATGGGCATCCCACTGAGCGACACGGCGGAGCTGCAGGGAAGCGTGCCGCCGACGACGCGCAAGGTTCTGTGGAATACCAAGCGCGTGTTCTTCTGCACCCCACAGAGCATGTACAATGATCTGCAGCGAGGGATTTGCCGACCCGAGCGCCTTGTGTGTCTCGTCGTGGATGAGGCCCATCGAGCGACAGGCAACTACGCGTACTGCGGCGTGATCCACGAAGTCGAGAAGCGCACCAAGCAGTTCCGAGTGCTGGCGTTGTCAGCCACACCGGGATCCAAGTTCGAAGTGATCCAGGAAGTGATTCGAAACCTGCGGATCACTCACATTGAGAGTCGCTCGGCAGATGACCCAGATGTGAAAAAGTACACGCACGCACGACAGGAAGAAGTGATCAAGTGCAGTCTAAGTGGCCAGATCTCAGAGGCAAAGACGCTGTTCATGCGCGTCTTCGAGCGGATCGTGCAACGGCTCTTTATCGGCAATATCATCGGGCACAAAGACCCGGAGAGACTCACCAAGTGGTATGTACTGCAGGCGCGCGAGAAGTTTCGCGGCAGCCCGAACTACCAAACGAATCGGAGTGCGGAAAGCGACTTGGCGCTTCTAGTGAGCCTACTTCACGCTCGTGACTTGCTCACGGGCCACGGACTATCAAGCTTCAAGGAATGCATCGAAGACTTCGTCATTGAGCAGCAGCGTACAGGGTCGCGTCCGTCATGGTCGAAGAAGGAGCTATTGGAGTCCACCGAGTTCCAGGCACTGCGGTTAAGTCTACAGAACGTGAGCACCGAGAACGAACTGACAAACCCGTCGAGTCACCCGAAGCTTCTGAAGCTGCGAGATGTGCTTCATGAGCATTTCCAGCGCCACGCGATCGGTAAATCAAGCACAAGAGCGATCGTGTTCACGCAGTATCGCAGCAGTGTACAGGAAATTGTCAAGCTGCTGACTCCACTCGCGCCGCTGATCCTCGCGCAGCAGTTTGTGGGCCAAGGTGCGTCAGGAAAGTCCAAGGAAAGCAAGGGACAGACGCAGAAAGAGCAACAAGAGGTTGTGCGCAAGTTCCGTGCGGGTCAATTCAACGTGCTGGTAGCAACATGTATCGCGGAGGAAGGCCTGGACATCGGCGAGGTCGATTTGATCGTGAGCTTCGACGCATTAGCATCTCCCGTGAGAATGATCCAGCGAATGGGTCGCACAGGGCGAAAACGTGTGGGCAAGGTGATCATCTTGGTGACGGAAGGCGACGAAGAAAAGAAACTTGCGCGCGGTGTGTCAGCAGCCAAGACCGTCAGCCGCGCACTGACGACGTTCAAGAGCAAGTTTGTGTATGGGAAATGTCCACGAATGCTTCCATCCGGATGTGTGCCTACGCTGGCGACGTTGGAGATGGTGATTCCCGAGTTCCACGCATCGCAAGTTGCTGGCAAGCAGCACTTGGCTTCGCGAACATCCTCTCGCAACGACGGCGACGGTGCGCCAGAGAGGAGAGATATGTCGTGGAAGCTGAATGACCTGGAGAAGAGTATCGCACGCACGAGGTACTTCCCATCGACGCAGTGGGCCGACGCACCGAGACACGACTTCCTTCCGATCGTACCGAACAGAACAATTTTGCTCCGACGAAGGTGCCCTGACGATGGGCGAAGCAGTTCGCGGTCGCTTGGATTGTTGAAGCTGATTCGGAAAATCAACGGAGTGCACTATGAAGACGAAGAACTGGAGCAGCGAGCTCCAGTGAGTGTGATGCGGGATCGACCGTCTCTGTCGCTGGGTCAGTACGATGACAGCAATGAAGTGCTCGCATTCAGTGATCCTGAAGACGTGCACGACGCCCACATGCACTTCAGTCCGCAGTACAGTGGAGTTCCAGCGCTACCACCCGAGCCAGCGACACCAGCACGAGTGACTAGCGCGCTGCCGCAAACGCCTCGCGCAATCGAGCGAAACCAGCGTCCACTGTCCGTTGATGAGCAAGTAAATCCCGCGGTCAAGGTCGTCGGCGGAGCCCAAGTATCTCCGCTTCGACAAGTGACCATGACGGGGAAGCCGTCTCCCTCTCCTGGAAGAAAGAAGTCGATCGGCAGTGGGAGTAAGAGGCCAAGGAAGAAGACAGAGAAGCCACACGATGCGATTGATGAGAGCCTGTTGGAGAAAGGAGATCGGCTGCTGGAGCAGTTGTGGGCGATGGTGATGAGTGAAGAAATGGCTTCGTCCACTGAAATGTCCAGTCCCGAGTCAGAGCCTCAAGTCGTCGACGAAGAATTCATGGTGGAATTGCCTCTCCAGTTTCCACGCATTGCAAGGCGTCTCGAATTTGAGCGGCACGGTGACAAGGTCGGTTCTGAAACGTCAACGAGCACCCAGAATCGACCTCGAACGAATTGTGTTCCACTCCCGCCAACAGAACTTGAGATTGTCTCGCTTGTATCCATCACAGCGCCTGTGGTGACAGTCGCAGAGCACAAGTCGACCGAAGACGTATCGTCTCGACTACCAGCCAAACTGCTGGTGAATTCGTCGCCAGAGAGACCTCAGCTTGGTGTAGTAGATATGGTTGAACCGAGTCGAAGTTCGGATGCGAGTCTGCGGAATCACAGCGATCAAGACGTGGGTAGGCTGAGTCTTCACAGATCATCTCCGACAGTTGAAAGCGTCAAACCAACGGCGTCGCCACTGCGAACACCACTTCAGCTGGGGACTTATGCCGAGAAGCCACGCCCGCAACTGTTCCAGATGAAGAAGCCAAAGCGATCTCTCGCACTCCGAGACATCCCGTACTCGATGGACGACGAAGAGATCGATGAGGCGCCGCCAAAGCAATCTCCCAAGCCGCCGATGCCCACACTCACGATCGAGAAGGTGCATCGCAAGGTGAAGAAGCCGCGCGTTGATTCTGACTCTGCGCTCACCAAGAAATCCCGGCGAGAGTCCACGTCTGGCAGTTCTACGAGCATGCCCGTCGTATTCGATCTAGTGGCAAGCAGTCACAAGACAACTCAGTCTTCCAGTGCTACCAATCGGTCCGAGCCACCGAGACAGCAGGTAGGCCACAGTGTCCAGTCGCAGACGCCGAGTCAGCGAAGCAGCAAGACGGCGAGTACACAAGACGAGCCGTGCTCCATCTGCTGCGAAAACGAGTCCTTCGATGATGATCCGATCGTGTTTTGCGGCGACTGCAACACTGCTGTCCATCAATTCTGCTACGGCATCCCAGTGCTCCCCAAGGACGATTGGTACTGTGACTTGTGTCATGCAACGAAGTCACACGGGAAGGCCAAGGCGTTGAAGTCGCATAGCTGCGCGCTTTGTCCGATGCGTTCAGCCGAGTCTGGAGGAGCGATGAAGCAGACGCAATGTGGCCAGTGGGTGCATGTGCAGTGCTTCCTGTGGATCCCAGAATTGCAATTCCACTTCGAAACCAACAAGCTTCGTTTGGGCACAATTGACCGTCTGGATCCGGATCGAAAGACTCTACACTGCGCTCTGTGTAACTCCAAGCGTGGGGGTGGTGTCATTCAGTGCGCGCACAAACGCTGTCTCACGGCTTTCCACGTGAGCTGCGCGTCTGCGGCTTTGTCGGAGGGCTACACACTCGTGCAGGTTGACCAGGATGAAGGAGACGACAGTAAGACGCTCTTTGTGGCGTATTGTCCTCTGCACAACAAGTCCAAGTCGCTGGGAAAACCTCCGCAAACGTCTCGAGCAGTAGCGTCTCCTGCCCCAAAGAAAACTCCGTCATTCGCTGCGTCTCCATTTGGTAAAGTGCCGCAATCAGCACGCTCGCCTGTGTCAGCGCTGTCACCAAGTACCTTGCTGATGAGCCAAGCAGACTCGGCCAAGAAGCAGCGCAAGCAGTTTCGCCGCCTCAAACGAAAGTACGACGTTGCGATACAGTCGCAGGCACCTGGTACGCAGCAGACACCACCGAAGACCCAGTCGCCGTGGACAAAGCGCATGAAGCGTTCCGAGAAACATGCCCAAGGACGACGTGAGCACGCCAAGGCGATCGCGAAAATGTTCATTGAAGATGAAGTGGACGCTCCAAGCAGCGGTGATGATGAAGACGAGGACGACGAAATGAATGAGGAAGACGCGGCGTTCATCAACGATTCCTCGCAGCTCATCTACTCGCCATCTGTGCCGACGCCAGTGCGGAAGAAGAAAAACAAACGGAACTCGCTGGGTGATATGCGCGCAATCTACGCTCGGTCTCTTGTCGAGTCCCCGGAAACACCAGCTTTTCTCCGGCGGGGTCGTCGAATGCTGCCATCGAATGGGATCATTGGCGCGTGTCTGCAGGAGATGAACGAGGAAAACGATGAGTCGATGTCTTCGTCTGAGGATAACAGCAGCCAAGAGAGCCAAGAAGACGGCGACCAGAAGATGGACGAGGTGATTGAGATCATGGACGAGTCCGAGCCGCAGCCTGGAGACGAAGTCGCGCTAATGGGTGTGGACAAACAGCACGCTGAGGTTCACGAAGAAGTCGCAGTCCCGATGGCGCCTTGTTTCGACTTGCTAGGTCTTGCAACGGCTGCAATGCCACTGCCTACTGCAATGGAATCAGAGCACGAGGCGAAGACTGCTCAGGTGGACGATGACAACGCGCAAAAGCGGGAACTGCGCGAGAAGATTGAAGCGAACCGACTCAAGGCTCTGCGCCTCCTGGAAGCTAGAAAGCAGGCCACACGGGTGAGTAATACTGCTGTATCATCCAAGGTGTCGACGGAATTTACGTCGAATGCGAAGCGCCAGCCAGAAAAGGCGGCTCCTGACCAGCTTTGCTTTAACCGAGACCCTGTCGTCAAGGCTGCTGCGCCAGCGCCTGTTGTTCCCACGGCTCAACTCTCCGTGGAAGCTTCTGCTCCATCATTCAATCTGCTGGACATGGCTCCTCCACTGAGTCCGCCATTGGCCAGCGTGCGTCCGACGATGAGTGTGACCATTCACTCGTCGTTTCGGACGTCTCCAGTGTTTGAGCGTCTCCAATCTGAGTCAGAACTGCTCGATTTCCAGGAGGAAGAGGACCTGGAAGCAGACGCCATGCTGAGTCTACGAGTGGCCGTGCTGTGTGTCGATCTCCGAGTGACTGATGATCCGTATCTGCAACAGCAGCAGGCACGAATCGAGGCGGCCAAAGGCGTGTTCAAGCAGTTCGTGGTGGTGGTGCTCACGCGTGACACAGCAGCAGCGCAGGAGTTGTCCCGATCGACCCACATCCAACAGCTCCGTGCTCTACCCACATGCCGGAGTGTCATCATCACCAGCGAGGCAAAGATCATCGGCAAAGCGTTGCTGACTATCGCCAGGTACCGTACCTTGATCCTATTGTGACTAGTTGGCGTCGCCATTCTAACTATTGGGTGTGTGATTTGGGAACACAGAGACGAAGCCAGCCTTGGGTTTGGCTTTCCGAGTGAGAACCTCGCATCACCTGCGTCGACGACCGGCGTGGATGCGAATTTCCACGCTCGGCTCCAGTTCTTTCGATCTACAAACGTGCTCCCACTCGGCAGTGCGCTGTCGCTGAGCTTCCGCTTCGACAAGTTCACGGTCCAGCAAATCCCAGTCAAGAAGTTCAACGAAATGCACTGGCGGCGCATGCTGCCGTGGATTTCCGAGCATGCAGCAAAGTACCTCTACGGCTATTTCCTGAATGCCACCAAGTGAATCGCGACCAGCGACGGTCTCTACGCGATCGACTCGATGATGCGGATGGCATCGTCCAGCGTCTTGTCGTCCTTGCAGAAAGCCAGGCGGACGAGTCCCTTGGAAAGCAAGTGCTCGGCCTTGGTGAAGAAAGGAGACGTCGGGATCACCGCGAGCTTTTCCTGCTTGCACAGCTTGTACGCGAACTGGTAGTCCGGGAATTCCTACCACCACCAGCGACAAATCAAGAAAGTGAGTGCGTCACATCAACACGAAAGAGACACAGCACATCAGCAGAGAGTGAGGCTCACCGGCTTGGGCAGGTCGTCGGTCGGCTCGATGTGCGCAAACTCCTGGAAGATCGGCAAGTGCGTGACGTTGCAGCACACGAAGTAGCCACCCTCGGGCACGATCGGCTTCCAGTTGGCGGCATCGAGAGCGCCGACGAGACGGTCGCGCTTGGCCACGAGCGTCTCGCGCAGTTCGTCCAGGTAGCCGTTGGTCTGCATCTGCGTGAAGCACGACGCCATGGCGACCTCAAACGGCGTGACGCCACAGAATGGCACCGTGCTGTGCGCCTTGGTGATGGCGCCCGAGAGATGCGGTGGGCAGATCGCGTAGCCCACGCGCCAGCCCGTGCAAGAAAAGGTTTTGCCGGCCGAGAACAGCGAGATCGTGCGGTCGTACATGTCGGGGTACGCGGCGATGCGTTCGTGCGTGAGTCCGTCGTAGCACATGAACTCGTAGACCTCGTCCGAGAGCACGAGCACCTGCGGGTGCTTGCGCAGCACATCGCAGATTCCTTCGAGCTCTTCGCGTGAAAACACTTTGCCCGTGGGGTTGTGCGGCGTGTTGAGCACGATCATCTTGGTCTGCGGCGTGATGGACGCCTCGAGTTTGGCGAGATCAATGCGGAAGTCGCGGGAAGAGAACGCGGTGCGCTGCGCTGTGTCGTGGCCTAGAAACGCCTCGCGCTTATCCTCCGCGAACTCAAACGGGATGCCGACGGTGCGGATGCCGTGGAGCGTCGACACGGTCTTGTAGGCGTCGAAGTACGGCTCGAAGATGAGCACTTCGTCTCCCTAGGTATTATATTTATATGGTGAGCAGTCAATCGCCTCCTGTAGCATACAACTCAATAGAGATCACGCGTCCACGCACCGGTTCGAGCAGCGCCGCCATGATGGACGCGATGCCCTCCTGCGCGCCGTTGAAAGTCACGATCTCCGTCATCGGGTTGAGCTCGCGCTGCAGCAGCGGCGAGTACAAGTCCGCGAGCACTTTCACGTAGTCTGGCTGGCCGCCCGGCCGCGTGTACTGGTTGTTGTTGGCGCGGATGGCCGCCACGGCCGCCTCCTTCACAAATCTACGCGTGCATATACAGAGAGAGAGAGATGCATCAGTGGATGAGATGGAGGTGGTGGAAATGGAAATGGAGACGCACTCGGGAGTGTGGAAGGACGGGAAGCCCTGGCCGAGGTTCACGGCGCCGTGCTGGGCCGCGAGCATGGAGATCTCGGCGAATACGTTGTTGCCGATGCCCTGCACGCGCGTGCTGATGGCGCGTGCTCCCGTGGGCATGCAGCGGCGCATTGTGCGCGCTGACGTCAGTCGCATCATTGCCATTGCCATCCCCGCGAGTGAAGAGCTGCGCTGGACGCGTCAGGAGGTAGTGCGGGCAGTAAACCGAGGGGACACTACCACCAAGTTCAACTAGACAGTACAGAGGAACACATAATAATATATTTCGAGAGTATACTGGATGAGTTATCCGGATTGGTGCGGATGAATCGACGTTCGTGAGCGCAGCCCACTATCGCCTTTTTATGGCTATGACGCGACCTGTGAACGGATGGCGTGATGCCACGAGAGTGATGGTCTAGGATCGCGTGACGCCAGGGCCTCACAGCATCGACGTCACGTCCATTGAAACTCAGAAGGACAATTTTCTAAAATGCGACGCACTTGGCGGTTTCCGAGTGGATCCTTGCGATTTCAATTTCGAATGCGACAGACCCATGCAAATGGTGAGCTGATGCCGCGGATGCACTGACGCCGCCTGAGTCTAAAGCCAGAAGCGCGATGAGTCCAACGCCGCCAAAACAAATGCGGTGCTGGATGGCTGTACTGTATGTATGCTCATCGGTTGACGCACTGACTCGCTGGCGGTGCTCATAGATTGCTTGTCGGCTTGGGGTCTATCCGTCGGTCTATGTGGCGGTCTATCGGCGGCAGCCGAGAAGAGTTCAGAGGCGTTTCCAAAGAGAATTTCGCAGAAGAAGCCAGTCACTTCAACCGCCCGCGTCCAAAGTTTAGACCGAACAGGCTGAAGTCAACGTCAACCACCGCCCTGCCTCTGCTGTTGGCGCTACAGTAGTTTGACCGAGTGCTACTCGAAACCCGTTTCCGTAGCAGTACAAACTAGGATTTCAATTAAGTTAACAGTCTAGAAGCTCCCCATGACGGGAGCCGCCTTATAATGGGGACGCGTGGATGCAACCAACGCCCGAGCTTCAGGCCGTGGAGCCGCTCTCGTCCGTCGCGGAGCCGCTGTCCTCCTGGCCTTGCGGCTCCTCTGTGGAGCCCTCGTGCTTCTCGCCCTGCTCCTCTGTGGGCTCTTTCTTAGGGGGTTCCTCCGTGGGCTTCTCCGGGGCGTCCTCGATGGTGAGCGTCACGAGCGGAGCGATAACCAGGCCTTCGTACCGCAGCACGAGGAACACAAGGTCGCGGCGCCAGTGCTCCAGGCTCTCGACGGGGCACTGGCCCACGCATCCCGTCCACTGGATGGAACAACCGGCGTCCTGCTTCGGGTTGATCTGGCACCACACCACGCCGCGGATCCACGAGTCCTGCGTGCCCACGTACTGCTGGATGTTGAGGCCTTCGAGGCTCTGCATAAAGATGAGGTAGCCGTCGCCACGCTGTACGCGGCAGAGCAGCTCCACCGAGCGGGAGATCTCCTTGGTGACGGGGTGGTAGATGGCACGGTAGAGAATGACCGTGTTCAGGTCGATGAGCTGCAGCAGCTTGGTTTTGATCACGAGGCCCGAGCCGAAGAACCGGGAGAAGAGCTCGACAGTGGCCATCGCGTAGCCCGTGCGTTCAAACACCTGCGAGGCCTTGGTGTCTTCAAACTCCTTGCCGATACGGAAGCTGATGGTCTTGTGTTCCACGCGGCTCTGCTGGTTCCAGCCCGCGAGGTTCACACCGTCGTCCAGGAAGGCTTCATCGGGACAGAAGCCGTCGATGTAGCGCAGTGTCTGCTGGAGGATCGCACTGGACTCGCTGGGCTGCAGCGGCGTGTAGTACTGCACCAGCGTCTCCATTTCTTCTTCGAGGAACACGGCCATGTCCTGGCTGTCCAGATCCACGCCGCTGGCGACGCACTGCTGCAGCAGCGAGGACCGCTCTCGCTCGAGCGTCGCGGTCTCGGACTGCATGGCCAGGATCTGGATCTGCTTCTCCATGCGGTCGGCCATGAGTTTCTCCTGCTCCATCTTCTCCTTCTTGCGCACGATGAAGCGGCGCTGGACTTCGCGGTGCTTGGCGCGTGTGTTGTCATTGTAGTTGCGCTTGCGCTTGGGCTTGCGGGTCGTCGACGAGCCTTCCGACGAAGAACACACCGACATGGTGCCGTCGTCCAGCGACGATAGCGGCATCTTGCCCAGCATCGAGTCCAGCGGCATGGACATGAGCCCGCCCACGCTGTCCGGAGACTGCGAGAACTGGGCCGACGAGATGCCGGTCTCCAGCGGCGACGCCGGCAGCGAAGGCTCGCGCGGCACGGGCACGCCGGGCATGCCGACCACGGGCGTGAGTAGGCTGCCCGTGAGCCCGGCCGTGGACACGCCCGAGGTGAAGAGCACGGACTCGATGAGCTCCTGGTCGAAGGCGGACCAGTACGGCGACACGGCGGCGACGGGCGTGTGGTGCGTGGCATTCATGTTCATGTTCATGTTCATGTTCATGTTCATGTTCATGTTCATGCTCATGTTCATGTTCATGTTCATGCGGGGACCTGATGGCGGCACGCGGTCCATCCTGTAGGTAAGTTAGTTTTAGACGCTGGTGGGGGTCTAACGGCGCGGGGTCTAAACGGAGTGAGCTCGCGGGGTGAAAAGGCAGAGTGGGGCGAGCGGCGGGTGCGGCCGGCTGAGCTGATGCGACGGCCTCACGCAAGCTGCTCTTGTGGTGGCTCGTCTCTGGCACACGATCGGCTTCGCTGATGCCACGGATGGCGTGAGGCCACCGACCGACACACGAAGCGCTGCGACTGGGACTGGACTGGGAATCCGGACGATGGGATTCCGGTCCGGAAACTGTCCAATCCGGAGGCTGGGATCCAGAAGTGGAACACCCAAAAGAACAGAGAACGAAAATGGCAAGATGCGACTTTGGATTGCTTGCACCTGGTGCGAATATTTAGATGGAGGATTTTCTTCGCGGGGTTTTTCTAAAGTGAAGCGACGATGTGGATGGAAAGAAAGAGAACATCATGGCCAGTTTAGTACACGTCGGGCGTGTATACTGGGTGTTGTTCTTTTTCGAAGAATAGGACGCCATGGCGTGACTCAACGAATAATGCATCAAGTCCGGGAAGAGGGCGGAAGCAAAGCAAGCAGAGCGCCGAGGATCCTCTTTGCATCGAATCGACCGCGTTTGATGAAGATCCATGGACTTCGAAGTCCTGTACAGCATTGAACGCCGATCGAAGTGGATCCCGTCGTCGCCGTTTCAGTCCGCCAGTCAGACCACGTCAGTCCACGGTCCCACCAAGCGTGGGCATCAAATGATCATGCTTCATGAGTCCAACTAGGTCCCAACTTGGCAGCAGTGGAGATCCACTACAAGGCAGCAGTGGAGATCCACTCGGATCACTGCCACTGGCAGTGATCGCCCGCGATGTGCTGCTTCGAATTTTGGTAGTTGAGAGCCCATCAATCGACTCCATGGAACATGAATCTGGATGCGCATTCGCGTTCTCCTTTCCATGGGAATCTGGATCCACCGTTTGCTCTGGATTGGAATCCAGAATCCCAGATCCATCGTCGGCCAGACCAGACTCGCTCGCCTCGCGACACAGACGCGCTCGCTGGATGCTGGATGTGACAATTTGGTATCCATGGAAGCTGCAGCTCGTTTCGCCTCCGGAGAGCATGGAAGCTGGAAGATCCGCGGATGGCTGGCTGGACGCGGCCCACACTCAGGCTCAGCCCAGCCTGGATCCAGGCTGGATGGAATGAAAACGACAGCTGGGCTCTTGCATTTCAGACCTGGGAAAGCGATCATTTGGCAACCACACGGTGTGGTTTCCAGAGGATCGCTTTCCACACCACTTTGGATCGCAGAGAGGCATCCACCAGATGGCCACGTCCCGTGACTGCAGGATTCTGACATATTACCAAACATCAGCGAATATTGGCAGCGACGACACCACGACCTGATGCTTACGCATCCCGACTCCATCGAGACAAGTGGCGAGAGAAATGGCAAACTGGGCGAGCTGAAGCTGAGCTCACTGGAAAATAGCTGCGAGGCGGCTTCCCCATCCAGTGGCTTGGGCCAAAGCCGGATGATTGCCGTGCAACGTGCAACATGGAAGTGACGAATCAACACAAGATGAAGTCATTTTAGCACCTTGGACAGTGAGACAACACGTCGTCCAAACGTACATGTATCCAGCCCCTGGGTACCGGTATGCCACGGACACCACCACGCTGAATGAACAACATCATGTACTGTACAGGAAGCAGTTGCTACCAGACTCTGGATCCAGAGATCCAGAGTTTGGCGGCATCCGGAGGATCCGGTGATTCAGCAACCGGACCGGAGCGGCTGGGTCTGGATCTGGATGGATGTATCCATGTTGCCGCTGACCCGCACATGGCTTCACACGATGCGTATCTTGTGGCTGCTCAAGATACGCGGTGCCTCCTTGTTGCCACCACTGGTCCGGTGGGATCTTTCCCATTTGGCTCTGCCGCCACGGCGACCTTTCATGAGCCAGTCTGACAACTGCGTATTTCAGCGATCGCTCGTCCTGATCTGCTGATGAGCAGCTACGCATCGCTCACGCGTCCTCGTGGCGGCTTGCTACGGACAGCTCTGCTGCTTATGAATGCGCTGCTGCTACTGCTCCTTCCGCACCATTTCGCTACTGCTGTACGTTTTACGTTTACAAGATCATGCATGTCCACATCCCATTCGATTCATTCGCGTCTCGTTACTGGTCTCTGATTCACTGTCTTGTCCTGTAGCAATCGCAGCTCTCGTCCACCGTCTACTTCCGCAAGCGCTCGCTCGGCAACATCTTCGCAGTCGACAGCCGCAACAGCGATCCGCTTCAAGAGCGTGAGCTGGACGGCACAGCCACAGCCTCTCGCTTCGTGGCGTTGGCATTAGCACCGACGCGCTTGTACTGGAGCGACGCTCGCTCCATTCGCAGTACATTCGCGGCCAACGGCTCGGATATCCGCACAGAGATCGGATCGCTGGTGCGCGTGCGGTGGTTTGGCGTCAATTTCGGCACCGATCGCAGCGATTTGCAGTCGCTCACGATCCAAAACACACCGTGCGTGAGCGTCTTGAGCTGGAATCCGACCTTCGTGGAATGCGTCGTCGCGTTGCCCGTGCTGGACGATCCAGTGGAAGAGAACGACTGCGTGATTGGCACGACGCGAGGTGAGATGCGAGGTGTTGCACGCAACAACTACGAGGAGATGCGCGCGAGTGGGCTGCCGTCGCCCATCGTCGAGCGGCTCGAGATCGATCAGTCGCCGGTGTCACCACTCGCGCTGGCGATCGATGCTGCCAGCAACGCACTCTTCTGGTCGAATGCCGTGGATGGCACCATCTACTGCAGCAGTCTGAGTGACACATCGATCACTGCCGTCCAGACGAACGCTTGGGAGGTCAAAGGACTCGTGCTGCTGCGTTGGCCATCGTTGGAGTTGGTCTTCTCACTCGAAGGCAAGGGGCTCATCCGGCGTACACGCATCGGCACTGGATCCACAACGAGTATGGCTGGGCAACAGGCAACAGAGACACTCCTGAGTGGCTTGGGTTCGCCACGAGGACTTGCGGTCGATCCCACGCAGCAATTTCTCTACTGGACAGAGAAGACCGGCCGCATCTATCGCGCTTCTTTGCCTGCACTGACTGCGCTATCTTCATCAGCACAAGTGTCGCCAAGTCCGCAGCTGCCGACGCCCCAACTGCTACTGACACTACCGACGCTCACACGACTGGATGGAATCGCAGTCGACGATACGTACGTCTACTGGTGCGAAGCGAACACAAACGTTGTCGCCCGCGCCACAATTGACTCTTTCGAGCGAGAAGTGCTCGTCGGAGGAACCGCAGACTCGGCCTTGAGGTAGGAACACTGCTGCTGGTTGGTGACCACAATGGACTCAGGGTCTCACCTGTGCATTCTTGCGTAGCTGGCCACGTAGTATCGCACTGCTCTCATCGAACGCTGCGAATCAAGACTTCTTCTTCGCCGAGTACACCGGCCGTATAAGCAAGGGCAAGGCGCTCGTACTCGTCGACCAACTGCGGACTTCCACGATGAAGTACGTCGACCAGCTTCTCAAGCAGTACGACTCGTCGCATACCCACATCTATGCGTTAGAGTGAGCGCGTTGCATCGTAGATTGTCTGGAGCGTCGTCAAAAGAGATGCGATGCCGGGCGTCGTTGGGGTGGCCGACGCTGCGTTGAAGTAGATGATTTCCTTGTACATGTGCTTGTACGTGTCGCTCATGGCAGTGACTTTCGCTTCGTCCTTAGCTGACATCCCTGCTCGCTTGGTTGACGCCCCAGAGCTGGAGCTGCTTGCAGTCATCGCAGAGGAAGAATTACCGGTGGATGCGATGGCGCTGAGGCGAATGAGCTGATGAAGAGCTGTCTGGACCTTTGTCAGGACGTTGACCGCGACAGGATTCATGTTCGTGGAGGCGTTCTGCAATGCGTGGACTGTGTTGAGGAGGACAAGCAGCGCGTGGTCGAGATCGTCGAGGCGTCCACCCATCGCATAGAGATCTGCCAACTCCTGGTGAATCAGCACAAAAGTCGCGCCCAACTCCACACGGCCGAAATACTCGAGTGCCTTCTCGTAATGGCGACGAGCAATCTCCATGCGGTTCTTCAAGCCCGAACTTTGCTTCGATATCGCTCCACGACTGGTCTCACGAGCACTGTTTTGCATCTGCTCGCTCACCTCTCTTGAGATCTGGCGTGCGTGGAAGCTGGCTATCTGGTAGTGCGTCGCAGCCGCTTGCTTGACATCACTGATCTCCATGTACAGCGCCAATGCCTTGCTGAACTTCTTCTGAGCATCTGCTTCTCGCACGCTGCATTGAGGTCCGGGATCATTTGCCAGGGCAACTCCCCATACAAGATAAGTGAGAGCCAGCTCGCCCGAGACTTTGCGGTGCAACGCAGCGTCGTCATCCATTTTGTGGTGCTTGAGCAGCGATGAAGCATCCATGCATAGCTGCACAGCACGCTCGTAGTGCTGTTGCTGCTTCGTGAAGTTGGAGCCTTCCTGCTGAGCCAGGATCTTGTGTAGATGCGCAAGGTTAGCCGACAGCAGTGCGACGTTCACACTGTCTTCGATATCTTTGAACACGCGGCAGCCACGTTCGAACCAGCGAAACGCGACGTCATGGCGAGGGGTAGAAGACAGAAACTGCTTGCCGAGCTCATTACACGCGTTGCCGAGTTTCTTCATCAGTCGGCTAAATCCATAGGCATGAAAAGAGGTCAGCTACAAACGAAACGAAGCAAGTGACACACAGACACGTACAAGTAAAGTTCGGAGTCGACGGCAGGGTAGAGCGCGCGCAGGTAAGCACTGAAAGCGAGCTGTCGCATCAGTAGAGCGACTTGATCCGGTTGTTGTGGAGACGCGTATCCATCGAAACTGGCGCTCTTCTCACCGCTCACAATCTGAAACAGCACCACGAGTTCACTTGCAGCCGATGCTGGCACAGTCGCCTTGCTGGCCGCATCTCCGATGATCTCCAGCGTGAAGCAGCGTAGCTCAGCACCACTCGCACACACGCGCGCATCTGCATTGCGGGCGGCCCCGCCATAGAATGGGTCGTCCTTTTCGCGCACACCACTGAAGTCGATCTTGTCAAACAACTCGTTGATCGTGTTGGCGTCTTCGTCCGAAGTGACCGCGAGCAAGGCATTCGACAGCATGGGGATGGCTGCTCGTGGCAGCTGCTCTGACGCTTCACGAATGCTGGCGACGGCAGCGCTCCAGTCACGCTCCTGAATACGGATGTGCGCGAGCTGCAGACAGATCGAACTGCACTTCAGCTGAAGCCGCTGCAGCTCCTCCTTCATGAAATCGTTCATATCATCTTCTCCGTCGTCACCAGTCTTCTCCATAGCGTCGGAAGAGGGCAAATTGGTCGCCAATTCTTCAGCTGGTGACTCATGTTGGGCAGTCGGCAACGCCGCCGCTTCCGCTTCTGCCTGGATACACTCTTCAAACAGACTGATACTCTGCTCCAGATAAACCTTGGCCTGGGTGAGCGCATCGGCCTTCACGGACGTTTCTGTCGGTGCGTCGGCGAGCCCACTGCTGGCGTTGTCTGGATGTTCTGCATCGTCGTCACCCTGTCGGAGGTACGTATCCGCGAGCTGCTCAGCGACCGACGAACGGATCGACTTGTGCGCGGCACCACCTGCGTCAGCGATTTCCTTCAGGAGATTCACACACGTCCGCAACAGGTCACGCTGACGGTGGCGGAGCTGTTTCTGCAGGCGAGGCGTGTCGGTGGTGAGCGAGTACATCATTCGGGATGCACGAGACGCGAACCGGTAGCACAACATCGCCATCATGTACTTCCATTTGAGCTGCTTGCCCTGCGAGAGTACGTTCACGTCGTACAGGCGGAGCGCGTCTTCTCCTTGCTTGCGATGCAGCCAGTACGTACCGTTGGGTCGTGTACAGTTCTCCTTGAGGAACTTGAGAAGCATCGACGCGTTCAAGCTCACCTCCTGCACGTCGAACAGCGGCCGCGACGAGTCCCCCGACATGTATGGAATCTGGCGCGTCTCAACGAGCTTGTAGCCGCGCACGACACCCTTGGAGTGCATGCAGATGCCGAGTTCTGGGATATTCGCGATCACGTTATCCAGGTAGTAGTCGAGCACCGTCGCGAGCGACAGCTCTTTGTCCATATCGTGGAGACGCAGCGACACGGCAGGATGTTCGGGGTTACTGAATAGCAGCACATCACTGCCAAGGATCATCTTGAGGTCATTGAACTTCCACTTGAGAACGCGTTGGAACGCAGCGGGTCCTTGGTTCTGGTCGTACGCGGAAGATGCCGACGAGGACGAACGCGACGGCGGTGCACGCCGCTGGCTCTTCTCAAAGCCGAATGAGGACGACGACGTCGAGGCCGCCGCCGACTGCTTCTTTCCCTTACGTCGTCGCCTGTCGGATGCCTGAGGAGCTGATTGCGCTTGGGTCGGTGGTGCGGATGCAGACGCTGCGTCCGCCAGCGCCTTCTTTTTCTTCTTCTTGCTGTCGTCGTCCTGCTCGTCGTGCGTGAGTCGCCCCACCAACGTGCTCTGGTAGATAAACTTCTCGTACAAGAGCTGCTGCGACTGCTGCTCGTCTTCTTCTTGCTCCTGCGTCGAACCTTCGATACTCTTTGGCTGGTGGACGTGGGCAGCGGCCGCCGATGTGGCACTGCGTTCGTTCTCCTTATCCGCAAACCCCGGAGGGAGATCCACATCGTCAATGCCTCCGTCCACCACTAGCGTGCTGCCTACGCGGTGAACAGCGAGAGACACGCGGCCCTGTGAATATGGCAGTTTGAACAGCTTCTTGATGTTCTCAGCCGGACCTAAGAAGTCCACTGCGTCATCCTCCGACGCAGACGCGAGCTCCACGCGGCTCCCACGCAGTCGCACCGAGAGCTGCGGTTCTTGTGGCCGTAGCAGCGCTGCGTCGCCGCCCAATCGCATCGCTTCCATGAAGTTCTGGGTGATGGCGTCGCCGCCGTGGAACGCGTTGGTGAAGCGACTGGTGGCGCTGTTCGACGGGCTGGAGCTCTGGCTCGTGGGCGTTGAAGGCAATGTCGTCTGGTGCAGATTCGTGTCCATCTGAAGCTTCTGGAAGGGCACAATCGCCGCCGACATGGCGCCTGCAGTCGTGGAGTGGGAGTCGTCGCCAACTAACACGAGCGGGAAGTCCATGGCGTCCGGCTTCGTGCTCACACCCACATGCGACGAAGATGGAGCTGGTGGAGGAGGCAGCGACGCGGCGTCCACAGCCTTGGGCGTGGGCGTGACGGGCGGGGAAAGCGATGCCGCCAGGACGACGCCTGGGTCCGAATGGCGCCGCTGGGAGTCGCTCAGCGCCACGCGCACACGCGGCTCGCCGCCGTCCGAGACCTCCTCCACCCACACAGACATGTTGTCGGAGCCCGTGGGGCTGCGACAGGGAGACACAGGCAGCGCATATGAGCGTAGCGGCGGCGTGTCGTCGTCATCTCCGAGCGGCATCTTGGCGCGTTGCTTTTGTTGGCGATGGCGGTTGGATTTTGTTGGTGATTTGTTTGGTTTTGTTGGCGGGAGCCGAAAATCCGACAGAGTGATGGTCAATATCGAAGCTGGGAGGTGGTCCAAATGGACATGGAATGTTCCAGATGGCCACGTGGACCACCTGAAAGTGTAGCCATGTCAGACATGGGTACACTTGCAGTCAACGGGGTGACGTCAGCAACTCAACTCACGAAGAGGAATTTCATTTTGTATATTAGTCGTCATCGGCGTACAGAGAAGACTTGGACAGCAGCACAGGCATCTGGAAGGGCTGGCCCACGGCGATCTTGGACTCGATCTCCATGGCTTCCACGCGGATCTGCAGCCATCTACAATAAATAGCAAAAAAAACTCATCAGAACCCGTAAACACAACGCCAAACCTCATCCCAACAACATACTCCTTGACGGCGGGTGCGGTGTACGGCATGAGTACGTCTTGGATCGCCTCTCCGACGTCGTGCTTTCCTGCGAGCGACTGGAGGCGGTCGCTCACCTCAGTCACATCCCACTGCGACTGTTCTTCCTTGCGCACGGCCGTCTCGGCCGTTGCATTCTGGCTGAGAACTTCGATCCATTCGCGCTGGTCTTCAAACGTCGGGGCACAGAGCACGAACTTCTGGTAGCCACTATCCACAGAGAAGCAGTTGAACAGAATCACGCGCGTGCCCTGCGACTGGTCGAGCTGGTTTGGCATCTCGGCCACGTTGCTGCCAATGACGTTGATCTCGCGCTTGATCGGACCGTTTTCAGTATCGCCGTAGCCCAGTTTGTTGTTCTGGAGAGAAAAGAACTTTTGCTTCCACGTGTTCTTGTAGATGAAGCCTTGCTTGAGCAACACACCCTTCTTCTTCCACGTGGCTGTCGCTGGCTGCTTCGTCTTGAGCAGGTTACCCTGGAGCGTCTGGCGATCGATGTACTTCTTCGCAGCAGCGTAGATCGATTCCAGAATGCGGTTGAACTGCAGCTGAATGTGAGGATCCATCTTCGGTTGTGGCTGGAGATTTCCCTTGAAATCTTCCGAGATGCTTCGTGTCTTGCGATCCGAGAACGAGTTGAACCCGTCCACACTTTTGCGGTCCATGCCACCCGAAAGAGAAGTCGGCGTACTGCTTCCGCTGTTGAAGCCACGGTTGCTAGGAGAAGAGATCGTGAGCGAAAGACCACCTGACGACGAGTTCGCACGAGGTGACGGCGCAGGCGAGGATCGTGGGGACGAGCGCGGTGACACCAACGAAGATGCCCAGTTCTGTCGCGGCGAAGAGGACGTGAACCGCTTGTGCACCGAATCGATCAGGTTGCTGGCACTGTAAGAACGCGTTCGCTTGGCATTGTCGGTCGAGTCGTCCGCTCCCAGCGAGGAGTTGAAGTCTGCAGCAACAGCGTCAATCTGTCGTCGGCTGTGTGGGGGCGTGTTCACAAACGACGAGCCCTTTTGGGTCCAGCCGTGCGGCTTCATAGCACGGAACGCGATCAGCGTGTGGAAGAAATGGCGGACTTCACGATGCCAGTGGAGGAACAGACGCGGGAACGTCTGCATAAGTTCGTACCGAAGCTTATCGGCATGTCGCTCAGGGAAACAATCCCAACAATTGTACAGGAACTCGAGCGTGGTGAGTACCACTTGTGTGTGCTCCGAGGACAGCAGCACCCGAAGAGCCGCACACAAGAAGCGGAAGTCGAACGACGGAGGCAACAGCGAGACCTCGTCACCTGCAGGGATCGAGTACTGGTCGTCCTGGTGGAAGTTCCAGCGATCGTTGTTTTCGAGATGGGAGAGGCGGTAAGATCCCAATCGCACTCGCCAACTTCGAATCATGTACATCCACACTCCGAGTAGCTCAACCGCACCGATCACAGCAGTCACATCATGGACGCTCGTGCTGCTCAGCAGGAACGTGGTCATTGGGTTGATCAGGCTCGGGTTCGACAGCATCGTGCACGACAGCTTGTACAACGTCGGTGGCAACCATCCGGACTTCTGGGTCTTCAGCTCCAGGAAAAACACCTTCAAAACTTGCGTGTATCCTGGCAGATGGGCCCAGCCAATCTTTTGGTTTAACACGGCAAGCGTGTCCAGCACGTACCAGAGCCACTGGTCCAAGAGAAGAATGTTGAGCGTGTTTGCTTCACCGTTGAGTCGTCGGAAACGCGCCTTCCAGGCCTCGCTTGTCACTTCGTACTTATCTTCGGCCTCTTCTTCCTGTGACTTGAGCGTCTTCTCACCGTACTCGTCAAATACTGCCTTATGGAATCGTCGCCAGTCGAGATGGGCCTCCAGCCCATCCATCGCGAACAGATCCGCATCGGCCTGGATCTCGAATTCAGCGGCGAGCTCTGGAACAGCTTCGATGTACGACTCGGCCCACAATTGGTACAGCTCCACACCGAAGCTTGGCAGCCGGAAACACAGCACGGACAACATACGCGCAACGAAGAACATCAAGTTGTTGTTCATGACGCCTCGCACCGACACGGTCTGGAGCACGCAGAACTTGGTCTCCACCAACATCGCGCGAAGCTTGAGACCAAACTCCACGTCCTTCTTGCTGATCTTGTGCGTGTGCTTGAATCCGAGAGCGTTGGTGACAACAGACGAGTCGAAGCCCAACAACGGCAGATCACTCAGTTCCGCACGCTTGACCAAGTAGAACAGCAGCTCGTAGAACACGTTTCGCAAGGTGTAATGCCGCACTCGAATGTTTTCGAGCAAAAACTGCCACAGCCGAAGCAGGATCGTCTTGGTCTCGTCCAGCGCTTCAGCGGAAACGTACACCCACGACAACATGGAGGCCTTGTGCGAGATCTGCAGCATCTTGAGAATCTTCGTGGCTTTGCGGACTTTGGCTTCTTTGTCATCTTTCTGGCGCACGGCCATGAGTTCCACGAGGTCTTGCATCTTCTCCAGCACGCGCTGCGCTTCTATCGGGATCACGACCTTGCGTTGCGATTTCTTCGTTGACACGCTGCCCACAATCACGGAACTCGACGACGAGATGCCGTTTTCACTAATCACACCGCATCGCAGCTGGCGTACATCCGGGATGCGCTTGAAGAGGATCGTGCCGTACACGACGCCCACTTGGTGGCCCTTCAGCGTCAGCGATTGCTCAAATCGGCTCGTCACAAACGGCTCCGAGAAGCCCAGCCCGTTCATGCCCATGCCCGGATCCGAGTCCATCTTTTTCTTCATGCGCTCCTGCAGCGCATCTTCAAAGCTCTTCTCGAGCGACAGCCACGTCTGGCCAAACAGCACGGTGTCGCGGACTTCCGAATCGAACGTCACATCCTCGTTTGGCTCGCTTTCCTTCTTGAACTTTTCGTACAGCGCCAAGAAGCCGCCGTCCGGATCGCTGGAGATCTGGCCTCGACCAACGTGCATCTGGCGAACTTCCAGCGTCAGCGTCGCCGACATGAGCTCATCAAACGTACTGTACCGCGTGATAGCTGGCAAATGGTCCGACGCCGTCGACCACGAAACGCACACGGGGTCTTCCGCCAGCAGCGGATCACCCAGCGTGTCGTCGTTCAGTTCAGCTGCTGCGATCTGCGAGTGCGATCGCGACACTCGAGAAGATAACACCGCCAAACGCGCGAGCGACTGGAAACTGACTTCGTTCACGTCCGCAATCACTCGCTTCTCAGCGTGCTTGAGCTTGTTGCCCATGTAGAACGTCTCGCTCGTGCCGATCGTGCACTTGTAACTCACCGCAAACTTCTTGAGCGGCAGCGACGCGTCTTCCTGGAAATCGTGGCCTTCCGGACGGTCCAGTTCGTTCGCGATCGCCGGCATCATGACACCCACGTCGCTCACCGAGATGTTCCACTCGCTGCACTGCTCCATGTAGCAGTTGAACACGATGCGGCCGTTATCACAGCCAATGAGGTGGTGGTCGTGGTGCACGGGACCCGTGGCGACCGACCAGAGATCCACTTTGGCCGCGCCGATGAGCGACTTGGCGTGGAACGTGCGGCTGGAAAACACCTTGACGACCAGATTCTTCTTGGGCAGCAGCGCGAGCGTGCCCTTGTACTCAAACGCGATCAATAAACCCTTGTAGTTCGGGTTCAAGTCGCCCTTGATCACGGGCGTCGCGTACGGCGCCTTCTCGTCCGGGTCGTCCCAGTAAAACTCCACAAACGGGTCGCTCTTGCCGCTGAACTTGCGGCCCTGGAGGTTGCGGCACTGGATGCCCGAGATGCGCACGCGGAACAGACACTCTGTGTCGGCCTGTCGCTCCAGCGGCTCAAATACGTTCCTCAGAAACTTGGGACTCATGCGGCGTGGACTCGCATTGAAGCCAAACTGCTCGCCGAACTCGCGCGTCGCGGCCGAGAGCGAGTTGAGCGTGTCGTAGTGGGCGGTCGAGGACCGCGGCGACGCGTTCGTGCTGGAGGAACCCGAGTTCATGGTCATGTAGGTCGATACAGTGTACAACGCCCGCCTCACAAAGTCCACACTTCAACCTCGTCGACAAAGTGGCTTCGTTCGCGTGCGAAAAACGCGTTTCGGGTCGCGCTTTCGAGGGGATCCGACGCAGCTAGACACGCGCTTTCTATCTATGCGCGTGGGGTCTCGAGGC
This sequence comes from Pythium brachiatum, assembly GCA_023337615.1. Classification (NCBI taxonomy): domain Eukaryota; phylum Oomycota; class Peronosporomycetes; order Pythiales; family Pythiaceae; genus Pythium; species Pythium brachiatum. The sequence continues at coordinate 41,745 of JAADXI010000017.1, read as the reverse complement.
GCGTGCGGCAAGTGCCTGGAGAGGGCGTTCTTCGCGGGCGGGGGATCTCGCGTGGTGTCGCGAATATCGGCCGCGGGGGCGTTTGACTCGATCTCTGTGTCGGTCGGCCGCATAAAACCCACAGTCCACAGTCAGTGTATCCGTCGCGGGGAGGTGCGATTCAGAAAAGAATTGCACGGCGGTAAACGCCAGTGTTGGGCTTGGCGTGTCCCACACCACCGCAATCAGCACAATGGCGAGAGTGATGGTCTCATTGAATCTGTGACGTGTGAGAATACCCCAACACGCGGAAGCAATGGAGCCATGTTAATAGGATCAGAAGTAATGGAGCGAACACGGTGTGGTAATGCCTGTGTAACAGGAAGATAGAGAGTGGTGTTATGTGCGGCTCTCTATTACTACAGTAGCTAACTTAGCAGGACACGGGGATGGTCGCGCCGGGCAGGCGGTTGATGGAGTACAGACAGCCTTGGAGGAAGAGCCCACCAAAGTCGGCGAGCATGACGCCGACAGTGTCGCCCACAGACGCGGCGCCCAATGCGAACTCCACGTACGCTGGTGGTACTTCCTTACTGAGCAGCGTGTACGCGTTCACGTACACAGCGCCGCCCAGCAGTCCAGCGATGAAGCAGAAAATGAGTAGCGACCAGTTGTACCAGAAGTGGTAGGCCGACACGAGCGTGAAGAACACGAGCAGCACGACCTGAAGCGTCGGCATGAGGTAGAGAATCGCGCGGTTGGCCTGGAAGAGCACGCCCGAGGAGCGGGAGAGGAAGACGCCGGTCTGATAAGCCATGCCAGCAGACGCGTAGAACGTTGCGCGGGCCTCGGAGCTGGTCACTGGGAAGCCAATGGTCGACCACACGCCTGTTTGCATTGTATACTCGGCGAAATACACGACCGTCAGCGGAACCATGTACGGGCCGAGCGTGAAGGCGAATCGCAGCTTCTCCTGGAAGGTAAGAGCAGCTGCGCCGCGTGGAGTCCCATGCGAGTGGCGACGCTCAGTCTGGTCCCGTGCCTTGTCGTGGAGCTGACGCGGCTTCTTGGAGTAGATGCTGCTATCATTCTCACGTGTGGACTGGCTGATTGCAACCGCGTATGCATCCTCGACTGTATCAGGGATCGCCGCGTAGCTTGGCTTCCCTGGTGCTGGGAGGTGGCTCGTATCAAGCAGGTACACGAACGTCACGACGTAGAGGACGGGGAAGATGGCCGCCGCAAGCACCAACGTTGAGGAGAAGCTCATTCCGATCCAGAGATGGAAGATGGCGATCCAAGCGTAGCCGCCGACACCCGCCAGGCCAGTGCCGCTCGACCAGCACGTGAGACAGCGTCGGCTATCGTAGAACGAAGCCATGGCGAGGAACGAGGCTTCCATCATCCCGGACTGGAGGCCCGAGAATGCGACTCCGAGTAGCTGCAGCGCTAGTGACTTAGTACCCAGCGCCACAACCAGGAAGCTAATCAGCATCCAAACTGCGCCTAGAATGGTGCGATGGCGGTACGAGATGAGATGGAACCAGTACGGACCCGTGAGCTTCACGAACAGCGCGGGGAAGATGTCGAAAAAGTACACGAGTCCGACGCCGCCCGCCGCGATCTCCTGCGCGCCTGCGATCATCACTACGTAGCCGATGTTGTTGATGAAGCCCAGCACCCAGAACGCCGCCTGGTTACGCAGCGGCTCGCCCGCTACGTCCGTCTTCATCGTCATCGTCGTCGTGTGCGTGTGGGAATCTGCGGCGCTTTCTGGTCGAGGAGCTCCCTCTTTTTAGTGACATCTACTTCAACCTCACTTTCTAGGTTTTGGATATCCGTTGGGATCCGTCAAACGACGAGCTTCGAACACCTCAGCAAAATGCGAGCGACGGCGACGACGCTGGCGCTGGGTCTGTGCGGGTATGCAGCCAACAGTGGACTGCGTGTGAATGCGCAGGAGCTGGATCTGCTGCAGGTGGTGAGCGCAGGAGCCACGCACCGCTTCGTGGTGATCGGCGCGGCTTTCGGCGGCGCGCTGCCTCGCATCGCGGACGCCAAGCCCGACACGCCGCCGTTGCGACTGGTACAAGCAGCTATTGCGCAAGACTGCCAGAAGATCGAAGCACATGAAGAAGCGATTGATGGGGCGACTGCTGTGATGGTGGAAAGAGGCGGCGCGTGCTCGTTTGTGCAGAAGGCGTTGGCTGTGCAGACGACGGGAGCGTCGCTGCTGATCGTGGGCGACTCTATCCAAGGAGCGTACGCCAGTTCGAAGCAGTCGGGGCGAGCGATCTACGACTGCAGTGCAGGATGTGGGTATGTTGTTCAAAACGCATCGAGTGACGCGACGTACCCGATGGTGGATGAGATAGAAGACGGATTGGAGGCGTGTGCTGCCAGTGACGCGTGCTTGACCGGCACGTGTGTATACACGGGCTCGACCCGTAAGTTTGGAAGCAACTTCGAAGTCTGCTGCTTCTCCAATACGTTCGTGCGCATGGACGTCGACTCTGATAGTGAGTTGCTCGCCAGTGGCGTCGCGATGCCAGCGGTGTTTGCGTCGTACAGTGACACGCAGCAGCTCAAGACGCTTCTCGCGGAAGACTCTGGCTTTGAACTGCAGGCGTTCAACGCGGAAGAGAACCCGTGGAACGTATCCATGCTGCTCACCTGGCTGCTGGGTGTGATGATTATGGTTGGTGGTGCCTACTGCTCAGCCACGGACGAACGACGGTTCTCGTACGAGAAGGTCGCCATGGGTTTCGCGCCGCTTCCGTCAGACTCGATAGAGACGCAGTACATCAGCATCGATGATCATGGTTTGTCTACACCGCGCCCATCTCAAGGTGGTGGAAACGACGAGAATACGGACCAAGGTAGTGGCAACGAACGCGTGGAGCTCTCCACTAAGCACGCGCTGTACTTCGTCGTGGGCTCGTCCACCATTCTCGTTCTTCTGTACTACGGATTCCTGGCGATGCTCATGAACGTGCTCTTCCTCATCGCGACAACCGCGTCCATGACCCATGTCGTGGTTCTGCCCGTGCTCACCTCATTGCTTCCGCTGCGCTTCATCGCCGACACAAAGCGGGAGTTCGTACTGGCGCTTGCCAGCATTTCCGTAGCTGGGATCTTCACGATCTACTGGTTCGTGCATCGCTCGAGCGCCTACATTTGGCCGCTTCAAGATTTGCTGTGCGTCTCGCTGTGTTTCGTTGTGATCGATTCGATCCAACTGCCGAATCTCAAGGTCGCGACTGCGCTGCTGGGCGTCGCGTTCCTCTATGACATTTTCTTCGTGTACATCTCGCCACTCGTCTTTGGTTCGAGTGTCATGGTCGACGTTGCCTCTGGAAACGGCGGCACGCAAGCATCAGCTTCACCCACAGTAGTCCACGAGAAACTGCCCATGGTGCTGAGCATCCCGCTGCTCTTCTCCTACTACGGAGGCAGTGCGCTTCTGGGACTCGGTGATCTCATCCTGCCAGGGCTGCTGGTGTCTCTGTGCATCCGCTACGACTACTGCATGGGGTATCCACTTTCGCGAAACTACTTCATGGTCTCCAGTGTCAGCTACGCAGCGGGGCTTCTGCTCGCCAACACCATGGCGATCGCTCTGCGCGACGTGATCGCGGGCCAACCAGCGCTCATGTACATCGTGCCGATGACTCTGGGCAGCGTGATGATCCTGGCAGCGTCCAAGCACGAACTCGACGACCTGTGGGAGGGACCGCTGTGTCTACGCATGGAGCTAGCGCTCACTCTGGAAATGAAGGCTGAGCAACCAGCACGACGCGAGGAGATCCAGCCGTTCCTAAAGAAGCAATAGAGCTGAGTACCTGAGCCAAACCAGAGACGCGTGGGACGCGCAGGGAGGCAATACATAACAGATACGCTGAATTCGAATGTAGAATACGACTCTAATGAAACGATCTCACGTGGTGGGTAGTACTTCACAGCAGCTTCCGTTCCTCTGCCTGGTACAATCTTCACAAACCAGCACCATCAATCAGCTCACATTCAGCGCCAATCCATAACCAAATCTTGCCGTACCTGGTGAACTCGTCTTCTTTGATTGATAGCATGGACGCGTCGACGACACTGAGGAACTCCAGAGCGCTTCGCAAGTTCACGAAGCAGTAGCCAGCCCTACAAGCGTATCAACCACTCAGTCTCCAGTCCGACAGCCAGAGCATACACGACAGTGGAATACTCACTTTGACATCAGATCGTTCGGGTTTCGGTAAGCGGCGATGTACTCGCAGTTCGAATACAGGCGAGGGATCTTCGAGTGCAACACGATGTAGATGAAAACGGGTAGGAAGTCGTCGGCGCCGGGTCGAGAGCCCGAGTCTCCGCGCGTCAGGTTCAGCACACTGAAGATGGTGCTACAGCACCGCACGATACAGTTGATCTTGTCTCCAGGGCTGCGGAACGAATTGATGCGGCGAAGCTCGTCCTCGGCCATGGACCACACGACTTCGTTGCGCATGCACGGCTTGATATCCAGCATATCGGGCGTGATAAACTAGAACCAAACACCAAAGACACCAGGGGGTCAGTCGCAGCCAAGGGCATCATCATCAGATCAAAGAGATTCACTCACCGACATCAGTTTCATACGAGTGAGTAGGCGCTCGTCTTCCTCCTTCCAGTGCGCGCACTCGTCCAGTTGGTTCATGGTGATGTCCTGCAGCTTGTCCATCACGTACTTCTCCACGCCGTCCCGTGCTTTCGACAGCGTCGTCTCGGATGCGTGGCACCACAGTGGGTGGTTCAGTAACACCTCCTCCATGCTCTGGAAAAAGTACGTCAAACGGCGACGCACTTCGTGGGTTCCATAGAAATCGTAGTCGACAAAGTCCGTTGACTTGGGTGGCTTTCCATCGCCTCGTGGTCCGAGAATCGACGCGAGAAACAGGCGAATCGTCTCACGGATATCACTGGATGCAGGCAGGCGCAGGCGCTCCAGGAATTCCGCGTACGTCATCTCCTGCTCTTCCGTTTCTCCGAGTTCGTCCTGGTTACTGACCGGCTTGCTTGCCTTTGCCTTGGCCGTGCTGTTGGCTTCGTCGATTCCAGCAAACAAGTTGCGCTGGCTCAACGTGCGGCTGCTGCGACTGCGCTTCTGGTGGAAATCTTCGCTCTTGGAGCGGCTCAAAACGCGCTGCTTGCCGACGTCCACAGCTGCGTGGCCAGCAATTTCCTCTTCACCTTCTTCGTTTTCACCACCTTCCTGGTCATCTCTATCGTCTCTCTGGTTGTCCACGTTGTCTGCTGCATCTCCGCTATCGTCCAGTAAGCCAAAGTCACTGATACTCAGACGGCCTGACGCACGGCGACTGGGTCGACGTAGAAATCCCGCCGACTTTGCAAAGTCCTCTTCACTTGCGCAGCTCTCGCGGCGGTCGAAGCTTCTCGTCGACGAGCTCTTCGACAGCGCTGACGAACACGAGCTCGGTGATGTATCAGTCGTCGTCGTACTGGCCGTATCATCATCAAACAACGACATGCGTCGCTGTGGCAGACGTGAAGACGGTGCTGATGATGCCGCCACTGTGTTGGCGGCCTTTGCGGACGGCGAGAACAGCGACGGCGGGTTCAAAATGCGCTCAATCGCCTCGCTGATGAAGCCGCCCAGTGAGTTCGGCGCGCTGGTACTCAGCGCCGCTCTATTCTCGGTCTTCGTCTGATTTGCAGGTGACGCACTCGGTGGCTTTACAATCGTAGGAGTCATCTCTGTGGTGTCCTTTCTCGGTGCTGGTGACGCCACCGCGTAGATCTTGGCAATCGTCTCGTCCTGCTGGTCGATCGCATTCAGCAGATACTGGCAGCGCTCGCGCAGCGCCGCGATCTCCATGTCTCTCGCCTTGAGCGCACCCGTGAGATCGGCTACTTCGCTGCGCAGCAATTCATTCTCCTGCACGAGCAGCTCCGTCTCCGAGCCGCCATTGGCATACGGCGACTGCGCGACGCTGCGGCGCAGGAACGCGGCCGCCTCTTGTGACAGCGGCGCCGGCTTCATGTCCACACTGACGCTGGTGTTCTCGGTGGTGGTGCTGTATTCCTTGTTGTTGCTGTGCGCTTCTTTAACCCACAGAGAAGCGTTGTCTCTGCCGCCGCTGGGCATCTGCTGCGTATCCACAACTGCTGCGTTCGCGCCTCGTGCCATCCTGCGGATCGACTGCTGCGCTGCTTGGTGGAGGATACAATGCGGATCTGCTCGGCGCGCCGCGCGTACCAGTATCTGCGTGGGGGCAAGAGGCTCTTGCGCGGCGTGCAGCAGCCCCTTCAGCTTCCGCTCGATTCTTCGCGGAGAGGCGGCTTCTCCCGTTGGCGACGCGGAATGTATTAGTTCTCACGGGTCGGGGAGAAGGAAGAAGAAAAGCAAAACGCCAACGAAAGGATTTTTGTTGCGAAATGCATGGAGAACTAGCGGTTAGCTTACGCTTCGAAAGATCACCAACAACAGGATCGAGTGGAAAATGTGGGAAGCGGCGCGTGGAAAGATTACAGTACTCGGGGAATTTACTCTCTGGTCGCCCGCGTGTTTGCCGACAACTTCAACGTCAGCTCATTGAACCAACCATGTGGTGTCTGGGAACAGGCTCACCAGCAAACCTCACGAAAACGAATTTGTTCTATTTTATCATATTTTGGAGATATATCGAGTGTGGGAGAGCGTCAGTCTTGCGATCTTTGGCAGTCATGGCAGTTGACACGCAAAGTGACAGAAATGGAAACTCGACTGGAGATCCAAACACCACGGATGACGCGAAACGGAGGCAACGGCAGGCCACGTAGCATGACGCTGCGTTGGATGACAGCACTGCGGTGCTCATGGCTGCTGCTGGGTGTCTGCGTTGGCGTAGTGGCGGCTGGCGGAGCTGCTGGCGTGACGAGCTACGCGGCGATGCCGAGTGCGCAGATCCACGCCACGTTGCAGGATCTATACGTCGGTGGCCGCTTCGTGGAGCTGGAGCGCGTTGCGCAGCAGGTGATCGAGGAGAATCCCGCAGGTGAGTGGTCTCTCAACGGAGAAGCTTCAGAGTTCAGAGTGCTGATACGGGATGCTTGCTCTTGACCTCGCAGTTGTTCAGGAGCGATCGCGACGCACGACCGTGTACGAGTTCCTGGGCGTGGCGCAGTACTCCCTAGGCGATCTGGACAAAGCTGTCGCGACGTTCGAGCTCGCAGTCCAAGTTAACGACGACGATCTCCAGAGCTGGGTGCACTTGGGCAACTGCTACTTGTACAGACTGGAGCTGGCGAAGTCGATTCGTGTGCTGGAGACAGCGATCTTCGAGAAAGGCGCGACCGACCAAATCCACCAGCTCTTTAAGGCACGTAACTGGCTCGCAGATTGGCGCGACTACGATGAGCTGTTGGCTCACGCGGAGAAACAATTCCGCCAAGACATCGTGCTTAAGCGAAACTCCGGCGCCACCGCATTGGACTACGTCGCTCTGGACAGCAAGATGATCAAGCAGCTTTCGGCGTTGCGATATCGCGCTGACGCCAAGCCAGAGGATGCACGCTGCTGCAGTAGCGAGGGTCGAGAACTGGAGCTGCGATCACAGAAACTCCGCGTGGGCTTCGTGTCGTCCGACTTCGGCATCCATCCGGTTGTGACGCTGATGCGCGGTCTTCTCGAAATGCTCGCCCAAGATCAAGAGCAGCAAGTCGTAGTGTACTGCTTCGCTCTGACGACAGCGACGTCCTGGTGGAAGCGCAATATCACTCGCACCGTCGACCACATGATCTCGCTGGTGGGGAAAAACCCTGGAGAAGCTGCGACGTTGATCCACTCCCATGGCATCCATGTGCTCATCGATCTGAACGGGCACACGCTTCACTCCGGTCTCTCCATCTTCTCGTACCGACCGTCGCCGATCCAAATCTCGTTTCTTGGGTATCCGATGACGACTGGAGATCCGTCCATTGACTTTTTCATCTCCGACCCGGTCTCGACGCCACCCGAAACGAGTCCGGACTTGTTCACCGAGAAGCTGCTGCTACTGCCGACCAACTACATCGCGAATGACCACGCGCAGATGATGGGCCACACGATCATAGGAGAACGGCCTGCGCTCACGAAAACCGAGCCGCACGTTGATCGAGACGCGTTTGTGTTCGCGACATTCAGCAACTGGCAGAAGATGGATCCGTTCATCTTCAGTGCGTGGATGGCGATCTTGGCTCGCGTGCCCAAGTCCGTCATGTGGTTCATTCGATCCAAAGGCCACGTTGAAGCCGCGCAGAACCTTCGCAAGGAGGCATTCGCGCACGGGATTGATGGCGATAGGCGTCTCGTCTTCTCTGATTACCAGCCGTGGCTGCACCATACCCATGGGAAGCGCGCGGCGGATTTGGTGCTGGACACATCGCTCAAGAACGGACACACGACCATGATCGACGCGCTCTTTGCAGGTGTTCCAATTATCACGCTGGAGGGGAATCGGATGAGCAATCGCGCGGGGGCCTCAGCTCTTCACGCGATCAGGATGCAGGAACTGACAGTCAATTCCATCAAGGAATACGTTGAGCTGGCGGTTGAACTGGCGACGAATCGAGACTTGCTGGAGCGCTTGCGAGCTACGACCGAGCAACATCGGCTGGCGTTTCCCTTGTTCGACACGCGCTACTTTACCAGCCAGTTCAGTGCTGCGCTGAGAAGCGCATGGCATGTCGGCAAGAGCCAACGCCAGCGCAACCGCACCGAGGCAGCACCCGCCGACTTCCACGCGATGCACATTTTTCCGCCGGTCGTTGATGAAACCAATCTCTCTCCGCGATTCTTCGAGATCCACGATGCGCTTGATGATGATGAAGAAGCAGATCCGTACGAAGAGCGTGTACGCATTTCACTTGAGGAAAGTGAGAAGATCTTGCTCCACGTCGGTGGCCAACAACGCAGTCCTGGCTGGTGGATTGTTGATATTGAAGACCGCGAGAACGTCGACTTTGCGCTGCCCATGGACAAATTGTACCCGTTCCCCGACAACTCGGTGACTGGCATCTACGCGTCTCACGTGCTTGAGCACGTCCACTACGGAGTTGACGAGGATGTGCGCCGGACTTTGGAAGAATGGTATCGCGTCCTCGCTCCAGGAGGATCTCTTCTCGTCGCTGTTCCCGACTTGGCCACTCTATCGTCGCTCTTCGTGAATGAGACATTGACTGAGCAAGACCGGTTCTCAGTAATGCGGATGATGTTCGGAGGCCAGGTGAACGCCTATGACGTCCACAAAGTTGGTTTCAATCTGCAATTTCTCGGGCTCTTTCTCCAGAACGCTGGCTTCTGTGAGATCAAGCGAGTCGAGAACTTCAATTTGTTTGCCGATGCAAGTATGATGGAATTTCGCGGCGTGCCGATCAGCTTGAACATTATGGCGAAACCTTGCAAGACGATCAGCAGCGCGGAAATGACCGCCAGCGCCAAGTAACAAGCGCGAACGCAGGTCGCTACGAGTGGTCGTTCACACTGCCCGAGCTCATGAACTTCATCATGTTCACCTTCTTCACCTTGGCTGGGCGTGGCAATGCCGCTGCAGTCTTCCCACCAGAGCTGGCCATCATAGAGGCACTAATCCACATACCAACACGACAGATAATCAGTCACAAAATCCACACAAAAACTGCACTTCCTCTGTCTGGAGGCGTACATGATCTTGTGTCCTCGACTGATTCGAGGGGCGCTTCCAGAGACGCCGGCACCGGCAGAAGAAGGCGCACTGGACAGTCCGGCGAGGATATTCGCGTCCCCAATCGACAGATTCCGGGCCTTCGGAGCTGCTCTCTGGACGATTGAGCCCGTGCTGGAGATCACTGTCGGAACACCTAGCACTGCCCCGTTGGAATACGTGCCAGGTGCATCACGCTTGCGTTTGTTGTTGCTGCCGTTGTTCTTGGTGATGATCGGCTGCCAGCCACTGCCTCGCGCTGCGTTGGCACTTCCCTGGGTCGGACGCACGCCGTACACGCCGGCTGAGATGTTCTTGAGCTGGCTCTTCGATGAGAACACCGACTTGTTGAACGACGAAAACGAATTGTTGAGTTGCTGGCGACGTTTACCAGCGGCCATGAAGCTTGATGCGATATGGTGGAGGCAGAATTGCGACTATCACACCCATTTAGTCTGTCCGTCAGTTTCCACGCATTTTCCCGCTTGATCAACAAGTAGCAAACTCACCTTTGCAGTGTTGACCACGAGTCGGCACCGCACGTCGGCGCTGGTCATGCCCTTGCAGATGCCATAATCCACAGCGCGTCCCAGCTTCACGATCTCCTCAGCCTTGGACACTTTGAGTGCAAACTTGTTCCTCTCGCTCGCTGGCATCAGCGGCGCGTTGAGCACCGCGACCAACGAGCCTTCGAGCTCGCGCCAGTGGCTGTCGTACGCCGCGTCAAACAGAAACACCGCGAGCTCTGTGGTCGCCAAGTCCGACAGCGCCCACACCATGAACGACGAGCCGTTCGCCGACGCCTTGGACAGCGTCTTCCGCGCCACGACGCCGATCGTGACCCAGTCCACGCTCTCATCCGACAGCGTGTCGCGCGACACCACATCCATTTGCTGCAACGGGATGAACTTGCGGCCGTCCATCTCGGTCGCGAGGTCCGCTGCTGGCACTGTGCGGTCGGCGACGCGCAGCCCCGAGAACTTCTCTGTCTCTGCGTTTGGATGCGTCAATGGCACGGCTTCCTTCGCTGGCTGTGATGGTACGTGTGCGGAGACAGTGGGCCGTTTGTTGGTGTTGAGCGGTGGTGTCGATCGTCTCACAGCGGCCGCCGCAGCCTTGACGTGCTGCGCGACATGCTCCTGGCGCTCAGCGGCATGCGCACTGTTCCTAGCCACTGCCTGCTTCGACAGCGCCGTCCAATTCCACGCACCGCCGCCGCTAGATCCACCGGCTCCGCTGCTCGTTTCGTTGGTGCTCATGTTGACTTTTTGTTGTTGGTGTCGTTGGTGAAAAAGTTGGCGCGTTTTCGCCAACAAAAGTGGTTCAAGTCAATTATGATTCGGGGGGGCACTATACTGGAATTCATAGTACCATTATGTAGCTTCCCAAAATGCCCAGACAGACAGAAGCACCAAGTCGAGCAAGATGAGTCGCCACAGCAAGAACTCGACGGCGACGACGCACTTCACGTACCACGAGCGCCAAGCCGCAGGCCACGGCACGCTCAAGAGACGCTTCGGCAAGGACGCGCAATTGCCGTTCGGCTTTTGCTGTCTCTGTCTGCAGCGCACGGAAGACCGCTCGCCACTGGCTTCGCCAGACGGCTACGTGTACTGCAAGGAGTGCATCTACGCGAATCTGCTGGCGCAGAAGCGCACGATCCAGGAAAATGTGGACGCGTACGAGCGCTTCTGTGAGAAGAAGGAGCAGGATGCTCAGGACGAGATCATCGAGAAGGAGCGTAGCGAAATCAAGAAGTTTCTGGAGGCCAGCCATGGCGCATCACTTGTGGACACGGCGCCAAAGAAAGTGGACGAGAAGGCAGCGATCGAGAAGAACATGAAGCGGAAAGTGGACCGTGCGACGGACGATGACAGGCGCGAGGCCATGAAGCGCACGAGCTTCTGGATCCCGGACTGCACACCCCAGGCGCAAGTGAAAATGGACCAGCCTGATACCAAGACACGCGATCCGATGAGCCAGGAGGAGATGAAGCTCAAACACTTGATGCCGCTCAAGTTCGAGTGGCTCGCGGACGACATGTCCAAGGAGAAACACGTGATCTGTGCTGTGAGCAAGAAGGCGATCACGCACCAATCTGCCGTGCTGCTGCGGCCCTCAGGCCAGGTTCTCCTGGATAGCTGCGTGAAGGACATGGTGCTGCCGTCCATGACGTGTCCGATTTCCGGACTCAAGCTCCGTAAGAAGGACATTGTGAAGCTGCAGACTGGCGGTACAAGCTACAGCGCCCACAGCAACGTTGAGGCCAAGAAGTACCGCCCGTCCATGACGTAGATACCCGTGGGCATCGGCTGTGGAGAAGAAACACGATAGAGGACACTCTGGTGACGACCACATTTACGTGTTAAATATACTTGGTGGTGTCGGAGGCGGCGTCCGTGCGGTGCAACAGAGCACTTTGCTCGCCGAATTCTTCAAAAATGGTGTGCTGGATGGCCTCAGGAGAGGATCCAGCACGGAATTGGACGCGAATCCGCTGCAGAACGCTGTCACTGAGATCTGCCACCGAAAGCACGCCAGCGCAGCGAGACAGCGGAGCAGGAAGAGTCCCGATGCTCTGATCAACCACCACCAAAACGCGGTCGAGCGTTATGGCACCTACATCAAGAGCATTAAGTCTTCGTCCCTCGCCCAGAAAGATTTGCAGGCGGTGCGGTACTCACCAGTTTGGACGATCTCGTTCAGTTGCCTGGCAGCAGCCTCTGCTGAGGCAGCGAATACAACCACCATCGCTGGAGGCCGCGAGGCTGGCTTGTCGTCGTCGTCTTCATCATGCTCGTCGGCTGTGAGGTGATGCAGACCCACGCTCGTGGGCACGCCCACACGGTGCACTATCGCGCGTCGAACAAAGCTCAGCAGCCTCTGCGAGCGCTTCGCTGCATCGCCTTCAAGCTCTTCGCTAGCCGTTAAAATAAACTCCTCGCCTTCACTGAGCTGGCAATGGTCGCTTAGGAATCGAATGATTGCAGACAATGCGAAGAAGTAAACGTCAGCACCATGAACGCGACTGCGCCAGACAGGCGCAGCTGCCGCATCCACGACTGCGACCGTTCGCACGCCACTCCCAGCACCTACGCAACAAGTATCGTCGACTCTCCATCAGCCTAATCTCTCAATGAGTCCTACTGCACGTGCGACACGAACCTGACGCAGTGCGCTTGGCGATCATAAACGCCGCGGCGTCATCGTGGTCGCTGTCGATCTCGAGCTCCAGCACCTTCACGTCGTTTCCATTGGCATCACCAGCAGCAGCAGCTCCGTCGTGACGCCAGGCTTTGTCCAAGCGGATCGAAGACCAGTCGATGGAATTGCCGCGAACAGCGTTCCACGGAATCTGGACGACGTGCGCACCATGCTTCTCGGCCGTCGCCACGGACAGAGACGATCCCGCAGGCGCGAGCCGCACGACACGTTCAACACGGCCAGCTGGGCTCGGCGCCTTCGCTGAATCTTCGTCGACAGACTGCTGCGTCTCATGCCAGCGCCACAGAGTCCACACCAGTCCGTAGCTGGCCACTGCGCACCGCACGCTGCGCAGCGTATGGATCGCGATCAGTCGGTTCGCCTTGCGTGGAGCCGCCGCCAGATTCGGCTCGCCGCCCGCGATGGCGCCCGCAGCGGCTGTCACCAGGCGTGTGGGAGGCAGATTCGCAGCAGCTGCAACGTAGTGGACGGGCACGGTCTTCCATACAGCGCTCGGGAGCACATTGACCGCCGCGTATCTGGCTGCGAACCGCAACGGGATCGGCCGCTTCTCGAGATGCAAGCACGCCTCCGTGAACGCCAGTAAAAACGTCGCGGCGCCGAGAGAACCGACACCACGCGCAAGAGCCACCGCTGACGATGGCGCGTCTGTTCGCGCAGCGCCGGTCGCTGTAGCTGCGAAGTCGCTGCGCGAATCTTGCCGCGCGTGCCATGGCTTCATGCTGCCTGTTTGGGTCGAGTTCTCATTCAGCAAAAGCTCGAACAGCTCATTTTTCACCAGCTTATTCTGTCGTGTTATCCACGGTACTTACTATGAATCATCGGGCTAAGATTCAGATCTGAACCTACGATCTGAGATTTGAGGTGGAATCAGGCTGATTTGACTGATACAGCTGAGTCGTGATCTGAGACTGGGTCGCACCCAGCCGAAAATTCGCGGACGCGCTCGCTGTCCAACAGATTCGACGGCACCAGGGCCTTCCGTGTGTTCCTTCGTGGTCGTCGACTGTCTCATGTCACCACCAGCACAGTGCCGCGCTGCGCTGGGATTGGCTGCACGCCGCACGCAAATCACACCCCTGCACGTGACCAGCTCGGCTTGACCTGTTTGTGTTGAGCACGCGAGCGCGTTGCTCTTGGATACCGGTACAAGTGGAGGCAAGGGACCATAGGGCTCGGGCCCAGAGTCACTCACGGGCTCGCTGCTGCTGTGGTGAGTGTGGGGCATTCGCCATTCGCCTCTGCCTTCCCTTCCCCCTGTGACAGTGCCGTTCGCTTGTGAGTGACGCGAGTGCCAGGCAGTTGGGTTTGCTGCTGGGAGCGTGCCGACGGCGCTTCGTCACCACCGTTCGTTCCACTTTCAGCAGGGATTCGCTCGGATTCGATTCGTTTCAGGTCGCTGCCTCGTCACAAACCGCCCGGCATCGCAGGAAAAATCCAGCAGACGCCCACGGGGTTTGCAAGTTGTCCAATCAGGGCGCCAGCTGATCATCCGCCTGATGCAATGGAGCGCGTGGCGTCAAGAGACACGGAGACGGGTGACCTCAAGTTGCAACGACTGGTGCTGCCTGCCGTCCAATCTCAGTGAGATTCACAGTGCTGTCCAGTCCAGGGACAACCACTCACCGCTGCTGACGCAAAGGTCCAGCGCCACGACCGCACCTGCTGCTGTTGACTGGACGGTCCAGTCTGGAGACTCTGGACGTCGTCCAAACTCCAAACTCTGGAGCCACGCTTGCGCAGCCAGCCAACCAGCGGCCTGCGACGGATCCAGTCAACCGTCCGGAAGATCCTGCCGTCCAAACCAAAACGTAGACGAGCGCAGCACGGCTGAAGCACGGACCCCACCCTTGCCCTTTGAGGTTGGCCTTTTGGTCCGGTGCCCCGACCTGTATTCCACAACTTGCAGCCTTCCCAGCAGCTCCTCCTCCTCCCCCATTAATCCACCATGGGTGTCCAGCCATCGCCAATGCAGCTGCGTGTGCGCTTCGCGCAGACGAACGAGAAGACGGCCGAGCCGTCGGTGGTCAAGCGCTGCCTGAAACAAATGCAGGCCGCGATCTCCCACCCGCTGCCGCTCGAAGCGCAGAAGCTCAAGCTCAAGATCCTCGAGTCGAACCCGATCCGCACGAGCCGCTTCAGCATCAGCCACATGAAGCGCCTTGCGATCCCACCGGTCGAAGTCCCAGTCGGTCTTCGAGGGAAGTCGGTCGTGTCCACGACTGTGGGCGGCAAGAAGGTGCCGTTCTCGCGCGATATGTGGGAGAACAAGAAGCGCAAGGCCGACAAGAAGCGTCTCGACTCGATCTACGAGCTCATCACGTACTAAGCTGTTCGCCAGCATTCAACCGACCAACCACCAACGCACCACACCCATCCAAGGCTAGGGCCCCCGGTGACTACCACGCCAGTCCGCCCTCGAGCGCTGCCGTTCGCGTTATCGGCAACCCTCATCCAGAGATCCGCTAGGCTACAGACACACCAACTACCGGACCAACCAACGTACACATATAGAGAACCCACACCCGATCCCATCGTGTCTGCCATCTACAAGAGCCATCGAGCCACCGTAGCAACACTACAGTACAGTAGAACCAACTATTTATGCTCATGCAATCTGCTTACTCCACCCACATCCGCATCCTCTGCTTCAGTCCATTCACATTCCCAGGCTTGACTTCGCTGAACCTTATCCCAATACCAAGAGCCTTTCGTGTAACGGATCGCATCTCATTTTCTAGGTACTGAGTGGAGGGCTGCATACTGTACTACCGGCACATGATGGGCAGGAAGGATCTCTGGTGGCATGGAGACGTCGTCTTGGCCGCATTGCCACACACTGCCATCACACACAGGATCGCAACACGATTATCGTGCCCCAAGGCACCAAACTCCATGCCAGCGTGGGCGGGTACAGACGAGAACCACTAGACCGGTGGTTCTCTGTAGCTAGGCTCCACAGTATTGGGGGTTCTCAGCCTTGAGTTTCCAGGCTCTTTCGTGAACCAAAGCCCAGCCTTGCGCCGGAAGTCACTTGAGCCTAACCAAGCCAAGCAGGCTGCCAATGGGAGGCCTTTCAGCCCACGACGTCACGCAGATTCCGCTGACGGCACTCGCACACAGGCACGGATGGCCTGCTCTCCGTGCTCTCGGAACGTGCTCGTGGGCTGCCAGCACTGCCGTCCTCTTCCTCGGATACGAACGGCAACTTGTGATCCGCAAGTCGCTACTGTGGCCAGCAAAGTGTTTGAGCAAACCGAGGGACACCCACCGATCAAAGGAGGACAGTGCGTGGAGAGAACGGACCTGCCGTGACGAGGCAGGCAGAGTCAGGCCGCGTCGAACTACAAGTTGCCGTCGCCGTTGGCGGTCGTGACAAGCCTCGTGGGCAGGCGGATCCTTCGAAGCGAGCGTACACCGCCACTCCCAATGGAAGTCCCATGCAGTGGAAGTGGAGCGACACACGAACGCCACGGGAATCTGTGCGTGGAGTGAGCCGAGGAATTGCGCATTCGCTCGCGACTTGACGTCCACAAAGCTCATCTCAAATTGTATTCACAGGGTATCAGGTATTGATGTGAAGTGTCTGTTAATCTGCCTGAGACGGCTCGTCGACAGATTGGTCGCAGCTATTAGATTATGGAGGTCATGAGGAAGCGTCAGGGCTTGGGAGTCCCAATGGGACAGCCTCGACTTGCAGCACCAAGTGAGCAAGCGACTTGCTGAGATAGAATCTCAGCCCATTGCAGCTGGCCCAGAATCATGCTGCTTGCAGGTCCAAGTGGCCCACCAGCTTGGTCCAAACTGGCAGAGAGTTCCTCCTTTTGGCCCCCCACGAAGAATCTGAAGATTCCCGACCTTGGTCGCTGCCCTGGCATGAGAGCAAGGATCACCGGAGATGCGCCCCAGATGAAGGAACTGCCGCCTCTGCCTACATGTGGGCCGGCTCGAGCCATCGAGCCATCGAGCAGCAGGAGCTGGTTATTGAAACGGGGAGGGTACTGGTACAGATCTGGTCTTGGAGCTCTTCGGCAAAGCGTTCTTGCACTAAAGAAATGAAGACGAGCCGTTTTGCTTCCTGGAGCGAGTATAATCGGTTGTAAACGTCACGTGTGGATTGAGTTGTTCGTTCCTAGCTATCTGCGATTGCATTGCATCGCGCCATCAAATACTGTTGTCTTGTTTCTTTTTTTCTGTTCTTCTTCCTCTTGGTCTTCTACGAGCGCAGGATGGCGCCGTTGGCCATCAGCAGCTCCACGATCTCGTTGTGCTGGGCCATGGCCGCGTAGTCGATCGGCGTCATGCGGTTGTCGTCCTTAGCCTCCAGCTTGGCGCCCTTGGATACCAGTGCGTGCACGACTGGCGCCGAGCCAATGCTCGCAGCGATGTGGAGCGGCGTCATGCCGTTCTTCATGGTCGCGTCCACGTTGGAGCCCGCCGACAGCAGCATGCCGACAATGTTGTGGTGGCCGTTCTGCACCGAAATGTGCAGCGCCGTGGAGCCGTCCTGCATCGCCAACTCCTTGTCCACCTTGCCCAGTCCCAGCAACAATTGCACGACGTCTGTGCGGCCATTCTGAGCCGCCAAGTACAGCGCCGACGCGCCGGCCTTCATACGCGCATTCTGGTCCGCGTTGCGCTTGACTAGCGCGAACACCACTTCAAAGTGGCCGTTCTGGGCCGCGACGATCAGCGGCGTGGAGCCGTCCACCATCGAAGCCTCCACAGGCACGTGCAGCGACAGCAAAAACTCAACGATCGCCGTGTGGCCACGCTGCGACGCCAGGTACAATGCGGTCGCCTGGTTGGACGTCTGCTTCGCTGGGTCCGCGCCGAGGCTGTGGAGGTACTGGACAGCATCCACGTGCCCGTTCTGGGCTGCCACGAGCAGCGCCGTGGACGCGTCCTTCATTGGCGCGTCGACAGTCGCGTCCTTGCCCACCAAGTACTTCATGACAGCCACGTGGCCCTGCTGAGCGGCCAGGTACAGTGGCGTCGCGCTGCCGTTCATAGCCGAGTTCACGTCCGCACCATGATCAACAAGCAGCTTCACAATCTCCAAGTGGCCGCCCTGCGCGGCGACGTGCAGTGGCGTTGACAGATCGTCCGTGAGCGAGACCTTGGCGTTCGCTCCAGCTTCCAGCAGCAGACGCACGAGCTCCAGTTCACCGACCTGTGAAGCAACGAACAACGCCGTCGAGCCATTGCTGGCGGGCGCGTCGATCTGCACGTTCTTGCCTTTCTTGGCCAGCAAGAACCGCGCGACCTCGGTCTGCTTGTGGGCAGTCGCCCAGTAGAGCAGCGTGATACCGCCGTCCTTGGTGGGCGCGTTCAGATCCGTGAGCAGACCCAGGTTCTGCAGCTTCACGAGCACCGGCAAGTGGCCGTTCTGCACCGCCACGTGGACGGGCGTCAGCGTCGTGTCTTCCGTCGCGGCGTACGGGTCGGCTCCCTTCGCCAAAAGCATCGACACAATAGCGACGTCGCCAGCCTCAGCCGCAACGTGGAGTGGAGTGGAGCCGTCAGCGGCACGCGCCAACACATTGGCGCCCTTGCTCAGCAGATACTCGACGATCTCCGGCTGGCGAAGCGACAGCGCGATCTGGAGACACGTCATGTCGTTCAGGCCCTTGGCCTCGATGTTGGCACCGTGCTCGACCAAAAACTGCACGGCCTCGACGCGGCCTGAGCCGCATGCACGGAACAATGGCGTGAAGCCACGCTCGTTCGTGGCGTTTACATCCGCACCAAGCTTCTGGAGCTTCTTCATCAGCTCGACCTGTCCACCGTCAGCAGCCGCGATCATCAACGTGCTGATCTCGGCCTCACTCAACGCACCAGGCTTGGCAGCATCCACGAGAATCTCGACGATCTTGAAGTGTTGCTTCGCACAGGCGGCGTACACGGGCGTCATGCCGTTCTTCATGGCCTGCGTGGCGTTCGCGCCCTTCTCACACAGGAAGCGAACGATCTCTTCGTGGCCCTTCTCCGAGGCGATCAACACTGGTGTTGAGCCATCCGTCATACCAGCGTTCACCTCACCGTTGCCCTGCTCAACGAGCACCTTGACGATGTCCAAGTGGCCCTGCTGCGCCGCCAAGAAGAGCGGCGTAGCCGCACCGCTCATAGCAGCGCGAGCGCTGGCTCCCTTGGACACCAGTAGCTCCACGACCGCGAGGCTACCGTTCTGGGAGGCGACGTGAAGCGGCGTGGACAGATCCGCCATGGGCGTGTTCACGGTCGCACCGGCCTCCGCAAGCACCTTCACGACCTCAACGTGGCCCTGCTGACACGCCACGTACAGTGGCGTGGCACGCGAGGTCGCGTAGCCTTCGATCTCGATGCCCGGCTTGGTCAGAATGTGCTTGACGAGCTCCACGTGGCCGTTGGCCGCAGCCAGGTACAGCAGAGTCAAGCCATCCTTGTTGGTCGGTGTATCCCAGCTCACAAGCTGCAGGTTCTTCTCCAGAAGCACGAGCATTTGCAACTGGCCGAGCTGCGCCGCGTAGTGCGCTGGCAAAAACTGGTTGGTACCCGTTGGCAGCAGGCCGTTGGCTCCCTTGCGCACAAGCACCTCGAAGATCTCGAGCGAGTTCTGCTGAGCAGCAATGTGAAGCGGTGTGAAGCCGTCGGTCATCTGCGCGTTGATCTTGGCGCCCTTCGCGACGAGCAGCTTGACTAATTCGACCTGCTTGTGGGACACAGCAGTGTGTAAACACGTCGAGCCCTTCACCCCCCCGCCAACGTTTGGATCGGCACCACGTTCCAGCAAGCACTTGGCGACTTCGACGTGGTCAAACGACAGCGCGAGGATCAGCGCGCTCACGCCACGCTCATCAGTGAGGTTTGGGTCCGCGCCGTGGTCCAGAAAGACCTTGAGCGCTTCCACGTGGCCGGCTTGCGCTGGCATCAACAGCGCAGGCAGCTTGGCGGTCTTCCACGCCGTATCGTGTGTGATTAGGAATGCGACCACGTCCTTGTGGCCATTCTGGGCGCCTCCAAACACCGCGGTCGCGTGCTCATTGGTCTGCAAGTTGGCGTCCGCGCCACGCTCAACAAGGAACTTGACAAGCTCCAAGTGGCCGAAGAAAGACGCCAGGTACAGTGCCGTCGCGCCCATCAGAGTCTGCGCATTCACATCCGCACCTGCGTCCAGCAGCAGCTTGGCCATCTCGACGTTTCCGGACTGAGTCGCACAGTGCAAAGCAGTCGCATGGTCACGCGTGGCAAAGGCCTTCGCATCTGCGCCGTGCTCCAGCAACAAACGCACGACCTCGATCTTCGCAGACTCTTCCTGCACCGTCACCAGCAGCGGCGTCATGCCGTTTGTCGTCGCCGCATTCACGTCCACGAGCTTGTTCTTGAGCAAATGCTCGACAATGTCCACGTGGCCACGCGCCGATGCAAAGTGCAACGCCGTACTGCCGTCCGCGGTGGTTCCCGCGGCATTCGCCCACTTGGTGATCAGGTATTCGAGCACTTCCTTCTTTCCCTGGGCCGCCGCCGCCAGCACCGGCGGTCCGTTCTCCAGACGCGCAGCGTTCACATCGGCGCCGCTCTCCACGAGCCACTCAATCACCTCCATATCTCCTTCACCAGCCGCGTAAAACAACGGCGAGAGTCCGGCCTTGTCCATACGTCCATCGATGGTCGCGCCCTTGCTGAACAGGTACTTGGCGATCGCCAATTGGCCGCTCACGATCGCGACAAACAACGGCGTGAAGCCGAACGATTCAGTGGCTTCCAGGTCCGCACCGGCCGCCACGAGAGCCTCCACGAGCTCCATCGGGCCGTCCACACACGCAATGTGCAGCGGCGTGGCCTCGTTCTTGTTCTTGGCGAAGACGTACTCAGGCGTCGCGGCCAGCAGCTCCTTCGCACGCGCGAGATCGCCCTCCACGACCGCGTCGTGGAGCGGCGTGGGCGGCGCTGGTGGCGCTGGCGTGGCATCGGCGTCCTCTCCTTCTGCGGGGGTCTCCACGACGTCGACGTCGCGGATCTTGAGCGTCTTGCGCAGCTGCGCCGCGAGCGCCAGCTCCTGCTCCTGTTCCGTCGCTGGAGCCGTAGAGCTCATGGCGTGTCTGTGTATCTGTGTGTGTAGCTGTGTGTTGGCGAGTTCTTCTCGTCGCCGCGTGCGTCCCACGTGGCGTCGCGAGCGAAGGAATGGAATGCAGTGGCCACGCGGCGTGCTTGTTGAGGAAGCTGTGTGAGCTCCTCACACTGGAGTGATTGTTGATGTTCAAACAGAACAGATGGCGGTCCGAACGACCCAAATTAGTGGTATCTTGGGTTTTGTTGGTTTGGGCTTTTTGTTGTTGGAGCGTTTCGCCACGGGGGAAACCAACACAACCACCACGATGAAAATGGACTTCAACTCGTGAACATGCAGACCGCTGTGCGTGTCCCCGAAGATAAGGAGGTCGAGACGGAAGATGGAGAGCGACCTGCCGCGTGCGCGACGCAGCGCCCCAAGCGTCTGCAGGACGAGCTGGACGCGGCGGACGCGCGGCTGCGGCAGGCGGCGCAGAATTTCTCGGTCGAATGGAAGGCGTTCCTAGCGTACGCCATGAAGATCAAGCAGGAGACAGCGGACTTTGCGTCGTTCCCCGACAAAAATGCACTGGAGGATCTGCTGCTGCGGTCGCAGAGTGGACTCGTGATGCTGCGCGAGATGGACAAGCGGCGCCAGGACAAATGGAGGGACGTGTTGCCGTGGCATGACGACCGAGCAGCGAGTCAACAGACCATGGGGAAAGCACCGAGACGGCGAAAGATGCCCGTACAAGAATCAGTCGAAATGGAAACTCGCCACGCTGCGTTTTGCACGCGATATACCAAGTTTCTGCGGCGTCAACTGCGTTTGTGCTACTGCTACGTGACGCGGAAGCGCCTCGTGCCGACGTTGTCTGGGGGCCGTGAGAGTGATCGCACGATTCTCCATCGTGGGATGACCAAGTTGCTTCAGCAGGGGCTCGCGACGCTGCAGACGCTGGAAGCTGACGGTTCCTCCATCAACCAGAAGGACTCGCGTTGTTGTCTGCGACGTGTGCAGCACACCGACATCGAATCGTACGTGAGGTTCCTGTGTTTACAACAGCAGTACGGCGTGGTGTTCGACCGCTTTCTCATTCGACTTCGCTGGCTACTCAAGAGCCATCGGTACCACATCCGCCAGCGCATGCTGGATCTGTGCTACCAGCAGCAAGCCAGGACCGTCGCGCTGCCGCCCAGTGCACTGCTGCAGAAGTATAAGGTGTCGCCCACGGTGTCAGATGGAATGCAATGTCCGCGGTTCCCACTCACATCGCTGCAAGTGGAGAACGAACTTCGATCGCTGCTGTCGTGGCTGGGCATTCAGGCGACAGGCCACGCCATGGCCATCAAGCTCCGGGTCGAGGAAGCCTTCGATGCGACAATCAGTGCGACGACGCTGGGGCCGAGTGCGTCAGATGACAGTAGTTCCCAAGGCCACGACTCGCCGTCACTAATCTCTAAGTCTCTTCTGCGATCAAGATGGAGCCTGCTCCAGCTTGGCAGTGTTCTCGAAGACGTAGCACCTGTTCTCTCAGAGGGCAAGGCTATCGATGAAGATCAATCCTCAACATCCTTCCGTGTGAATGCACCAGAGCGCGGTGATGTTCTTCTGCACAATGAGTGGCAGCTCGTGCAATTGAACGACGCTGCGTACTTGAAGAGCCGTTTGGACGGGCAGACACGGAGTCATTTGGAACGGGCGCTAGTCGATGTTGCGAAATCGTTAACCCAGTCAGAAGCAGATGACAAGATGGCGAGCATCGAGAAAGTTGCGAAGAATGTACCGGTGACCACCAATGCTGCAGCTGCAGGTTTGACGGCTGCTTTTTCGGAGGAGTTATTAGACGCGTTTTACAAGGCGCGGTTTCTGGTTTGTCGTCGGAAGCGCCAGCGGCTCCTACGCGCCCTCAACTACTTGCACTATATTCGTGATACTCGTCGTGGCCAAGCTGTAGAAGTCGCCAAGTTGATCAAAGGAAGGAGAACGCTTGCAACTCGTTCGTCTGACGCTACGGGCGGTGCAGACTGGAGTGTTGAGAAGCGTGAGGGTGATTTTATTGTCACTAAAGATCGTGTCGAGTTTATCTTCGATATTGGTTGGCGCGACTTGAAGGCTGTGGAGGAGTTTCTCCTCGATATCGCGAGCGTGTTTATTGAGAAGGAGCAAAGTGTTCACCTCGTGGAAGCACAAGCATCTGGTCAACACACGACCGCGGGTAGCATCATGCTCGCTATCGACCGGATGCAAGTGCTGTGCGACGTTTACGACTGTGAATCCCAGTTCCTGCACACAAAAATCGACACGGTACTCCAGCTACTTGCCACGGGCTCCGAATTTACTGTCGACGGCGGTATTGATTACATCGGCAGCTTCATCGAGCGGCGACCACAAGTGGACTTGACGCACGCGTACTTTTCAGAGAGCTACGCCAGTGAAGCACTACTACTGGATCTCCGTCGGCAACTAATCTGGGTTATTCAAGACCACAAGGACAAAGTTCGCGTTCACGATCGTGACCCCGCGGTATTAGCAGAAGAGGAGTGGCTTCATGATCACCTCTTGATGGAAGCATTCACGACAAGCCTCATATCTGCAGAACAAGAGATCCGGAACGAAGCAAATACGATGTGGCTTGTGCCGACGACTGTGAGTGAGCGACACGCAATGCAGCAAGCGCTGCTTGAGAAGACGATTCTCGTGTGGAAATCGATCGTGATGGCCGAAGTGTCGATGCCGTTGAGCCAATCACTCGAATGCACCAAAAGCTCCATGCTCAGCGGAAGTGCGTGGTGTATCTCGTTCACTCCGGCATTGGTGTCAAACGCCAGTATGGCGCTGTCGACGACAAACAACTCGTCGCTTTTCGTGGCAGACTGTCCACTGGACGAAGCGTGCCTCGTGGAAGTGATCGAACTCTTGAAGTGGCGTCGCCGGCTCGGTATAGAAGTGTACGAAACACGTGTGCTCGAGGAGATCTACGAGTACCAACGTGGCTTTGTGGGCGTTCTCGAATCGCGCAAGATAGATGAACCGTCACTTTTCTCGTGTGATTTGGTCACAAGCGACCACCCACGCTTTCAAATGGATAAGCCAAGCTTTCTCGTGCCCCTGATCGCACTTTTGAAGACAAAGGCAGATGAATCGCGCGGAAAATCTCAAAGACCGGGTCGACACAAGCAAACTGTGCGAGATTGGATGGAAGCAGCACTACATGAGCGCTTGAAGCCCGACCGTCGGATGTGTTTCGACCGAGAACTTCGTGTCCAAAGTCTCTACAAGTGGTGTCTTGTTGACAAGGTACAATACCACGATTTAGTGTCGCGCGAGATCGTCGAGTTTGCTGCGACCGCGCCGTTTTTCTTTTTGGCATCTTCCATCGCCCGGCATGGAGCGACAGGTGATGCGAGTGATGCGATGGCAGCAACCAATCTTCGCGCGGTCAAGTGGAAGTACATGGATGAGATCATCGACCGAATCCGTCAAGTCGCTGAAGAAACCTGTACACCTCGCTGCGTCTCTCTCGAAAGTCTCCGAACCAGTTTGTTCGAGCAATGCCATTTTGACGACGCGGACCAACCGAGCGAAGAAACCGCTGTGGTTGAGGAAGATGAGCCCATTACCGTGGTGGTGGACGTGACCACGCTGGAACGGTTGGACAAGATTTGCGAAGAAACGAACGCAATTCCTCGCCTTGTCGTAGAGCTCGACTGCGCCCTCCGCCCACTTCGTAACGAGAAGAAGCTTATGGAGGACCTCTTCCCGCACGATGTTGAGGGGCGGTGCGCGTTTCACGCTCGATCAGCGCCGGCAGCACAGACTCCCTCATCTGCATTGTCGTCGTGGCTGAGCCAAAAGCTGGATCAGCTCAAACAAGATCTACAGACCAAACAGGAGAAGGTGCCATCAAACGGAACGACCACCAAGCTACCTCCTGGTCGAAACAGCCATCTGCGTCGACGTCTCAGTACACGGAGAAGCTCGTTTTTGGAAGCGACTGCCGACGCAATCGATTCGTCGTTGACACCTGCGGTCGACTATGCGTCGCTCGTGCATCACGTCTCAGAAGACGCGAAGCTGCTGCTCGAGATCCCTTCGACAGAACAGCTTCTGGAGTGGTTCATAGGTCCTGCGAACGCCTCACATACAGCAGGTACGGCAGTCAACGATGAGAACGGTGACAAGTGGGAGGCGGACCAAGCGTCTCTGCGCGCACTCATCGAAATCTACAATGAGTTTGCGGCTGCCGTATCGCTGCTTCGTGTCGAATCGAGTTTTGGCTTCCATCTATATGCAAACAGTGAGTCGGCGAAGCAGAGAATCCGACGTCGAGCGAGCACTCTCAGCGGGCGCCTGCAAGCTTCATCAAGCGCTGTGCTGGGTCTTGAGCTGTTCAAGGGTTGGCAGGTTGCTCTCCATCGATCACTCAAGCGGTTCCATGACCGAGTCGTGGAGCATTTCGAGCCGCATGTGATTGCCAAGATGGATCTCTTCGCCGTGTTCGGCCCGGACGATGTGCGCAAGCGCCATCAATTGATGACATTCAGGTGGGAATTGAGCGGTGTCATCCACGACCTCACCACGGAGTGGCGGCAGCGAGTTCGGTGCGCTGCGATCGGCATCATGATCGAGTCGTTTGCAGTGTGTGTTCCTCCAGCAGAAGACCGCCCACAGCACTTTCGCGACGAACAGCGCTCAGTGCAACTTCTTCTCGCACATGAATTGTCAAGCCAGTCGACTCAAACGAAAGACAACGCTGCTGCTGCAGTAGCAGAAGACAGACTATTGTTCTTGCGTTCGCATGCTGTCGCAGAAAGCTCGTCGCTCCGTGGATTCTGGCAACTGCTCCTGAAGACCCACGACACCAAACACCTCGAAACTCTGGCTGAATGGCTGAGCTTGGTGTACGCTCAGATCCAAGACAACGTTGCTCGGCAAGCGCGAGGCTGCCAAGAACTAGGCGCTGCTGAAGCTGTGAAGCGGTACGAGGAGCTCGCAGTGACGTATCGGATTTTCCACCGCGTCCAAGTCGATGGCGTAGAGCACCCCAACAGCTCTGAAATGGCTTTACAACCGCGATATCCAGACGATGAGGTGGATGAGAAGGCACGACGAGTAAGTGGGACGCGGCTTCGAATGCAAACTCCAGATTGCGTGAAAGCACCTTCAAGTACCCAAGCTGACTCTCTGTTTAGCAGAGTTGTAGCTGCTGTGCTGGAGATCACAAAACTGACGGCCACCTCTCAGGCTTCTTCAGCAAATGCTGGCGGGCTAATATCGCTTCCAACAATTACCCGCCTCACGCTCCACGCTGACATCCTTCGCGTACGGCTTACTGTACAGTGGATGGATGACGACATTTCCCTCATGCAGAGTCACTACGAAAGCTTTCTGGTACAGAAGCGCAAATTCCATTTGCACCAACAGCAGCGCCGTGGGACGGCATCGAGTTCCGTACCATCCGGGAGTCCAGCAACTGCGGCTAATTCACCCATGGTCATCTCGCTTCACAAGCGTCTTCTTGATTTCAGCCCGTACTATCGACCGGCAGGCCAACGACATTCTATGAAGCCACAAGAACAGTCAAGCGGCGATGAAAGAGGCGAGTTCGTGGTGCCCGAGCAGAAGATGGTGGCCATCCTGAACGCCTTCACACGTGAGACGAACGCGTTTTACGAGCAGATACTGGCGTCCGAGGCGAATGTCGCGAGTAAGTTGGACGCACAATGCGTCGCTCTTCGTGGTGAGGTGGACCAGTTGCGTGAGAGTCTGGTTTCGCAGAACCAAGATGAAGCACTCAAGCGGGAGATGTTTGCAGTCGACAAGAGCTACGCGCTCCAGTTCCAACTCCACCGGCAGCGGAAGGAGATGGCGTTGCTGGAGAACCGACTCGCATTGGAGCAGCAGATTCTCAAGCAGCAGCTCGTAGACGAGTTTGAGCAGCGATTGAGCGACATGCACGTGCAGCTACTGGCCAAGCAACATCAATTCGATGTGTACCGTCAAGTGATGCAGCAGGATCTGAAGCTGCAGCTCCAAGCCGCGCAGTCGCACTTGGTGCATCAACTGGTCGACCACTCTGGCGTCATGGCCATCGAAACGAAAACCAGTTTCCTGGAATCGCTGCAAGGCCAAGCTGCGCAAGATCAGCTCCAGAAAGAGAACGTCGCGCTAAAGCAAACGATCCTCAAGCTACAAACGTTATACGATATGCAAGAGCAGATGCGAGCTGTGCAATCGGAGAAAGAGCGAGTGGCCCAAGATACGCAACGCATGCAAGAAGCTCAACTCACCAAGGAAAACTCGCATTTACAGCACCAGATCGGGCAACTCGAAGCTGAGATGGCGAAGCTTTCGCAAGACCGTACGTTCCACCGGATCAAGCTGGCAAATCTGCAGAAACAGAATGATGCCGAGTCCCAAAGGCGTCGTGAAGCCAAGATTCGATCGCTTTCGGCATCATACCGCCGCAATAGTCAAGCTGCCACCCCTGAAAGTATGGCTGAAGCTCCTGCCAGCGAGCGCACGCACGTGATGATGACTCCGAACCAGGACGACGACGAAGAAGCGTTTGAACGTCTTCATGCAATCAAGATTCGAAGTCCTCGCGCGCCCAGTGCTCCTGCGTCGACTCGTGTGGCTCAATCGGTGGAGACGACCGACATTCGGAAGCTAGACGACAGCCATCTCAGGAACACCACGCAACATTACCAGAATGAAATCAAGCGCCTACAGCAGCAACTCGCCAAGGAAATGAAGATCAAGTCTGCGTTGATGGAGCAAATCACACAGCTCAAGGAAGAAGTTTCCAATATCGCAGAAGCCGAAGAACAAGGCGAAGTCCAAGGCGCACTGTCATGCGATCCGGCTCGGCGGGAGAGGCAGTCTCGGTATGGACTGGCGTCAGCCAGCCCACGCACTCGAGCGGTGTCTGCCTCCGTGTGCTCTCCACGTCAATCCAAAGCAGCGGTCCTGGTCGTGCCGCGACGCCCGAGTACGTCGTTCTCCCCTCGTGTGAAGAGTGCGGGAGCTTCAGCGCGTCCTCAATCTACGATGGCAAATGCAGCAGAACTCTCGGCTCTTTCTCCAGCACCAACACCGCCTTCCAACCGTAAATTCGACGTCCAGCAGCGAGAGCCCAGCGTCGTGAAGGTCGGGGGCATAGCCGGAGTGCAGAACGCGCTGTCTGCCCGTGAGAAGCTCCCGTACCGGTGAAAAAGGCGCCACAAAACGATGATGAAATGAAAGGATTCACGCCACTTCGTTACCACCACGTTTACTCTCACACACAGAGATAAGAAGAAGAGGGAGGGGGAGAGGAGGAGGAGGCCTACGGGCCTCCGCTCGCGTCTCTATCCGGAGAGAGGGGGAAGGAAATGCAGTTGGGACTTTGCTACAATAGCCCACGCACACAAACCGACGCGGGAGAGCAGGCGTCACGGCGTACTGTCTCGCGCTTCTCGGCTCGGGGGCTCAAGGGGAAAAGAGTATCGATCGTCGATGGGGTCGCTGGGCGGCGAATGCGATTAGTTGCCGTCTTCCCTATAAATCCACAACAGAACGCCGTGAGCGGGAATCTCCAAGTGGAGCAACGCAACCGACGTACCAATCAGGCGACATGCCGAAGTAGTCTTCTGTGCCGTCTTCGTGGTCGTCGTCCATGGCCTCTGGGTCCTCCATGTTCTCGTCGTCCATGCTGTCGTAGCCGCCTGACAGGCTGAATACCCACCCATTTTCAACCCACAATCGTTAGCCACCAGAAGCCTCTGAATCCCAGCAGCTACCGTACGAACACGTACGCCTTGGCCATACAGGTGAAGTACAGGATTTTCTTCATGTTCTTGTTGTAGAAGAAGTAGTTGAACGACCACAGATTGCCGTCCGAAAACGGGTCCGAGTCCATGTCCGGGATGTAGCTGTACACTTCGCACTCGTCGGGCTTGATAGACTCGGCGATTGACTCCCAGACCTTTTCCACAAAGCCGTTGCTCTCCAAGTCGATGAGCTCCGCCAGATCGTGGTTGATGCGGTGGATCGCTATCCGGTAATCGGCCTCCTTACAGAACTGCTCGGGCTTCACCGTGCTGAAGTCGTAGTCCGGGAAGCTCGCGTTCATGGTCGTGATCAGATTGATCAGCAGCTTGCGCGTGGACGACGACGCCAGCGGGCCCAGCGGCGACGAGCCCAGCAAGTCGCTGGACAGCGCCTCCACCTCCTGCTGGTAGTACATGTCCAGCGACTTGGCCAGCTTCTTGTCCGTGCCCGCTTTCTTGCACGAGTACGCTTCGATCTTGCCCGAGATCTCGCGGTCGCCGATCACGTACGAGCTCAGCACCGAGTTGAGCCACGTGAGCTGATTCTCTTCCAGATACTTCATCTTGTGGTGCTGCTGTGTTGCGTGGTGGGTAGTTAGATGCGTGGAGATGCGTGGAGATGTTGGAAGCTCCTGACGTAGCCCTTTGCGTTTGGGGTGTTGCACTTTTTCGTTTGGGAGTTCCGCGTGACAACAGAACGCAGCGGAACCAAAATGTGCCAAAAATACGAAAAAACACCCGACCAGTTTCAGACATTTTGAGAAACTAGATGCGGGTAGGGCAACAGATCTGACTTTTCAGAAGTAGCCTTGTGGGTGACTTTTCACTAAAACCACGCGTGGTTATTGAATCAGACAGGTTTACGACACTAAATATGGATTTGTTTATGGACACGCCAAACTATCACAGGGATTTTGCGAGACACAACTGCCACGTTGAAGGTGTCACGCGCAAACAGCCTGCTGCCCCGCAGATTCAATCACCAGCTGTTTACGACTCCCTCTCACAACCGATGCATCTGGGAGGTATCCACTTCCACAGTACCTCCCTTCAAGAGATATCATCCAACACAAGTTACCATTAACACGGGCGCCACTGTACTACTCGTTTCGCCATCATGGAGCTGCTGGAATGAGAGGATTTCTTCCGTGAATATTGGCAATTGACTGCGATGCGACGCGGCTCTCTGCGGCGGCCCGAGGGGCTCACGGACCGCTACCGCATCCTAGGGAAGGTGGGCGAAGGCACGTACGGCATGGTGTTCAAGGCCGAGGCCTACGCGCTGTCGGGTGCGTCGTCTCGCGCCAGTCGCACGCCCGACGCCAGCGGCAACTCCACCGCCAGCGCCGCCACCACCGAAGAAGAAGAGCCCATGACGTTCGCGATCAAGCTGGTCAAGTCCCACAAGGAAGTGAAGAACGACGTGGTGCTGTCCAGCGCGACAGTGCGCGAGATCAAGCTGCTGCGTGAGCTGAACCACGACAACGTGGTGCATTTACACGATGTCCACGTGGACCCACGTGAGAAGACACTGGCATTAGTGTTTGAGTACGCAGACCACGATCTCCACGATATCGTAGTCCAAAGCAAGCAGAAGCCGCTGTCCGAGTACACGAAGAAGTCGCTGATGTACCAGATCCTCAAGGGCGTGGACTACATGCACGACGCGTGGGTCATGCACCGCGATATGAAGCCGCAGAATATATTGGTCGTGGGCCACGGCCGCAAGCGCGGACAGGTCAAGCTGGCCGACTTTGGGCTCGCGCGGCTGTACAAGGAGCCCATCAAGGCGCTGTCGGACGTGGAGCGCGTGGTCGTCACGCTCTGGTACAGAGCGCCCGAGCTGCTCATGGGCGCCAAGCACTACACCAAAGCCGTGGATATGTGGGCCACAGGCTGCATTTTCGCCGAAATCGTAAACGCGCGTGAGCTGTTTTGTGGGAAAGAAGTCGAAGGCTCGAACGCGCCGTTCCAGAAAGACCAGCTCGACAAGATCTTCAAGATACTGGGGATGCCCACGCCGCAGACGTGGGAGGGCATGGAGCACATGCCCGAGTACCAGCAAGTGGTGCAGTTGGGTCGCGAACGCAAGTACCCGGCGCAGTCGGAGCTGCGTAATGCAGTCAAGTTTGGAACGGGACGCAGCGGCGCAGCGCTGTACGATCTGATCGCGAGGATGCTCGAGTTTGGTACGGAAACTCCAGGGGCTTTTGAGTGGGGTGGAAAGCACACGGTGGGTGGAAAACTGATGAACTGGTGTTGATAATGATGCAGATCCAGAGACGCGGATCACGGCAAAAGAAGCGCTGGAGCACGAGTACTTCAAGCAGATCGTACGTGTTGGCAGTGGTGGCTCCGCTGGTATAGCGACCGTCGTTCTCATGATATGTATGACCCGATCACAGGAGCCGGAGCCGCGTGACTGGGCGTTTGACGAGCCAGGCAAGGAGCCTGTGTCGTTCCGCACCCAGAATGTAGAGGCCGTCGCAGAGGAATCGCTGCCGTGGAAGATCAACAAGAAGGAGCCGAGCGACGCTGCTGCGCCAGCGAACGCGCAGCACCACAGCAGCAGCCAAGGCCACAGCGGCGACCACCGCCGCGACAGTTCGTCTGCACGCGGACGCCCTCACCATTCGTCTGGTGCCGCACCAGGAGCCACGGCAAACGCGAGCGCGTCTTCCACTCGTCGCGACTACGACAACAGCAACGGCGCGTCCACGCGAGCAGCCACATCAGGAGCTGCTGCATCTGCTGGTGCTAACGGAGCCGGGTGGCGAGACCGCAGTGTCGGACGAGGAGACGCGACAGGAGGAGGATCCTCAGCAGTTGTCGGTGCCAAGCGTCCACTGCCAGCAGCGTCAGCAGCCAGCGATCGTCCCGACAGCGCCAACAGCACGCGTCCGCGAAGCCCCAAGCAGCAGCGTCGGCGATGAGCCCACGTAGTATCCTTCCAACTAATCCAACCACACACAATTCGGAGAAAAAGCGAGTAAGTACTAGGTCGTATTTGGGGGGTTAGTGTATCTATCGTGTTGATGATACGCAGGTCCGTTTAGTTACTTCTTCGCGGCCGTCTCGGCGAGCAGGTTCTCGATCTCGACGATGCTCTGCACCAGCGCGTCGCGCATGTCCGGCAGATCCTTGCGGTAGCTCGAGAGCTGGAACATCGAGCCGTCCTTCTCAATGCCGTAGCCGATGCCGTAGCACTTTGGACCGACAGGACCAAAGCTGCCGCCCTCGAGGTTCGGGCTCGACAGCGTGCTCGTGGACAAAATGATCTCGCCCATCGTGGCGTGCGACGGCAGCGTGAACAGCTCCGGCAGCTCCATGCCCTGGAGCCCCGCCATCTTCTTGAGACCGAAGAAGTGGCGGTCAAAGCCCTGGCCCATGACGCCGTTCTTGGTCAGCTCGCCGTGCTTCTTGATGGCCGCACGCAGCGCCGCCTCCTTCTCGCTCTTAGACGCCGCCTTGTTCTCCATGGACGTCACAAAGTTCACAGCTTCGTTCGTGCAGCTGCGCACCGTCTCCGTGCGGCCGTGCTTGAACGCCGCCGTGCTGGCCGCCTCGTACGTCGACACAAAGCTCTGGTGGAGCTTGTAGTGTGCGAGCTGGATCGACATCTGCATCACGCCGTCCACGCCGATGTTGTACTTGGAGCCGATGCTGCGCGTGACCGGCGTCTCGGCGCAGTCAATCAGCAGGCTATCAGTCCACGCGTCGTACGTCTTCTTGGCCTCCTGCAGCGTCTGCTGGGACTTGCCGTCCAGCTCCCACGCGAGTGGCGCCGCCTTGACCGTCGAGCTGGCCTTGACCACAGGCGTCGCCGCGCTGTCCGTGTACGTCTCGTTCAGGTAGCGCAGCACGGCGACGCCATCGCCCCACGAGTGCTCAAAGTTGACTGACGCCGCGCCGTTGGCCGAGACGATCAGCTGGAAGCTCTTGTCAAACCAGTGGTTTGAGCCGTCGCCGATGAGAAACGTGCGGCTGAATTCCTTGGGCTGCGCCGGCGACTCGTGCTCGAGACTCACAACAAACAGCGCGCTGTCAATGGCCTCGAGAGACGCCTTGTTCACGCCGCTGGACGCGACCAAGTGGCTGCGCGCGTTCGCCCACGTGTCACGGTTCATGGTCGTGAAGAGACCCACACCTGGAGCCTGGGACGTGGTCTTGACCAATGGCTCGGCCAGAATGGCCTCCACATTAGCAAGAATCTGCTCGTCCGGCACGGCCGTGCCGTCGCTCTTGAGCACCTCGACCTTGTAGAACTGTGTGCCGCGCTGCACGACAATGTGGCGCGTACCTGGGTACGTCTGGAGCTTGTCCTGGCCGATCTGCGGGAGGCGCGTCGACTCGAACAGGTTCTTGTACTGGCTCATGTCCAGCGGGTACGCCTGCAGCGCGGCGGCGCCGTAGAACGACACCGACTCGGGCAGCAGCTTGGCGTAGTACTGGAACGCCGTGGTCTTGGTCCACTGCGGCTTGAGGTGGAACACATCGGGCTCGAGCTTGCGGTCGCGGATCGTGCGGTGCACACGCACCGAGGACGCGATGAGCGACGCCGCGCGCTGCGCCTGCGAGTTCTTGGCCGGCACCGGGTCGGCCTTGAGCTTGACCTGCGGGTTGTAGTTGATCGGGATGGCCTGGCGGTCGCTCAGGTACATTTCGAGCCACCACTGGTTGATGTACGACGTGTGCTTGTTGGCGTTGTCGCGCTCCACGAGCGCCGCGTGGAGCTGCGGACCGACGCCACTCTGGAACGCCTTGGCGGCGCGCTGCGTGTCGGCAAACTGCGCTGGCGTCACCACGGGCTCCACGGCCGCCAGATAGCGCGCCACCGAGTCCTCGAGCTTGGGGATTGGCAGCCGTGTGAGCGACTTCTGGAAGTGGTACGTTGGGATGATGGTGTTCTGCACGTAGCCAGAGGCCGCGGACGAGAACGCGCGGCGCGGCGCCTTCAGAGGAGCCATGCGCTGCATACTCACGCGCGTATCGAGAGCAGGAAGAGAGAAGCAGGAGGCGAATGCAAGTGGTCTTGCTCACAATCGAGCAGCTCACGTCGCGGGCACGAGGAGCCACGTCGGCACAGGATCCAACGTGACTTGTTCAACTACGAATCAAACATGGGTGTTTCCAACAGTTCGTGTTCTAAAACATTTGTGGTAGTGATCATACTGAGATAAGGTGTTGAAAACACTTCAAGTGTTTAATACTATCTGCAAGGGTGTTGGTTACGCTGGGGGTACGGAATAGAATGATGATGCAGTCAACAAAACGGCGGGAGGGTTACGCTGCACGTCGAGCGATCTTCTGTTCGAAGAGTGTCGACGCCAACCGCAGCAAGTTCAACCGCGAGCTTGACGCAATGCAATCGCCATCGTGGCAGCAAGGAGCAGTGTGCGGTGTGTGTGTGGTGTGCTTACGGTGGCGTGTGCAGTACCGTATCCGTATCCGGAGCGACGCGCCACGGGGGGCGGCCGCTCGTCCTCTCGCACCTTGACAAAGATCGATCACGGTGCTGATGCTGGCGGGTGCATGCTGCATTCTGTACTGGGGGCAGCGCGTCGCGCCGTGAGACTCCGACTTGTGAATGCGCGCGTGTTGCGTCGACACTGTTGGAGATACAGTGGAGCAGACTCGTGGGCGTCGGGATTCCATCGAGAGTTTCTAGAAACTGTGGTGACCAGAGCGACGCCTGGTGAACGGACGCCGTCGTGGCATCTTTTAAGATGCCCTTAAAAGGATTCAAAACGGATTGGAGGGTGACACCTTTAGAGTCATCGCGTGCGAGCAGAGATAGTATCGAGATCAGTCGCGACGCTCGAAGAATCGTACAGTTCCAATAGTCCACCCACAACGAGATCCCAGCGCGCACCTGCGCCTGCTCGCGTGGACAGACACGAAGTACAGTACAGCAGTGAGCTGCACACTGAGGCAGTATTGTACTGTAGTGAGCTGTGCGTGGAGCTGCCTCCGTTACGCGCTGGCAGCATCATCACGGAGAACTCTTCCAATGCAAAAATGAATCATGATCACTCCAGATTTTCACACGAAAAAATCCCCAATCCCACCATCCTTCAGGAGGACCATCATTCCAACCCCTCCGAGAAAGTGCAGCCCAGTTGGATGTACCCATTTCGCTTTGGGGGCATGTCTCGCGTTGCAGCCACACTGCGCACTGCAAGTTGTCCAGATTAGCTCACAGCCCGGTGGGTGGAGTTTCTATTGATTCACTCGATCGCTTCCTCTCCAGCAGGATACACGTTGTGGGTGCTGAACCTGTGAGATTGCCGTTCGGTCTCCGATAACCAGTGGAGCAATCGAGCCAATTTTTGGCTGAGAAGCGAAAGGGCCAGTGACGAGCCAATAAGCAGCGCGTGCAGCCTGCCACTGGGTGCAACTCAGTAAAGCTTGTGGGTTCAGTGGCTCAGTGTGTCCAAGCGTCTGCCACTCCACCCAAAACCCAAGTGAGAGATCTGCCGGGATTTTGAGAGCGCGGCATTACATGCAATACCGTACCGGTACAATAAACTGCGAACGACAGCGGCAGATTTCTGAAGAAGCTTTGGGAAAATGCGCCGACGACGCAGTGCGACGCGTACCGGTACTAGGTACGGAGCAGAGCGGATTGCTGTGCGAGGCCCGAGGGTACACACACACGCATACACACGCAGACACACACTCCCGGTTCGTATAGGTTCGGACCCTGTGTGGAGTGGAAAACGTCGAACATCGTTTTGGTTTGGTTTGGGTTTAGTTGGTTGGTTGGTTGGTTTGCATAAGGTTACACCACCGCTGCGTGCGTGCGTGCTGGAGCCTCAACCCGTTGAATGAACCAACGAACCTTCTCCACCGCCTGCCCCAGCACCATAACCAAGCGAAAGCAGTCAGGCAGCAGCCATTGAGCTGCTTGATACTTGTTCCGCTCCGCTGGACGGACGAGCCACAGGATCTTTTTAGCCACTACAAGATATCCAACTGAGATCCCACCTCAGCTCCCCCTCCCGCGTGCCACGCTCCAAACCAACAACCTACTGCCCGGCTACAAGTAGTAGTACAGTGTACAGCACCGGCAGACGAACATATCGAATCCATAGAAGACGGCGTCGTCCTTCTTCTTCTTCGTCTTGGTCTCCTCCTCCTCCTCCTTCGCTTCATTCCGAGTTGCTCATCGTGATCGCCGATGGCGTTTGTGTGCCAACTCCCACGGCATTTGATGGAGAACCACCACGCCTCTCCTCTATTATTCGACCACCATGGACACCACGGCGGCGGATCTCTTCCACGGCGCGGTATGTGGTCGGTCGAAGAGCACGACCGCTTTCTCCAGGCGCTCAAGCGGTTTCCCGACGGCCCGTGGCAGCAACTCGCGCTCTGTATCGGCACGCGCTCCACGCGGCAGGTCCAGACCCACGCACAAAAGTACTTTGAGAAGATTCGACGACGACAGCGAGGGCTCCAGCGGTCATACGTCCACAGCGGCACAGTGCGAGAACACCGCGTAGATGACGACGTGGTCGCGATGCTTTCGTCCCCGGCATTAAACGGTGACGGTGATGGAGGCGAGGCAGGTGATGACGATGAGGAGAAAGGCACACGCGACGACGACAGCGGCTCGAGCCAAGAAGAACGCAGTGAGAACAGCAACAAAGCGAACAGCGTGAAGCCTTCACCACGCACACGATCCAGTCGAGACGCCAAGAGCCCCGGGGCCCAGCCGCCGCTGCCGCGAAGGATTCGGATCCGTCGGTCCGCGCGGAACGCCCTTCGCGTGGCGAGCCACGACGGGCTCTTCCTACAGACGCTGCTAGCCACGGAGTCTAGACACGTACCCAGGGCCGACGAGATCATGGCCGACGAGCCAGCGGCTCTCCCTACGATCGAAGAAGCGCTCGACTTTTTCCTCTCCACAATGGACACGGCAGAGCCGTACCCCAACGCAGACAGCTTCCTCGCAGTAGGGATCTGAAAAATCATAAGCAACACTGTACCGTATTTCTCCTCTCCCCTTCACGACATGTCTTCACCTTAGATAACAGAGATGACTCACGGCCGTCCATAGCGTCGCGACGGCGAACCCCTCTTCCCCCATGGCACTCTCGGAGACCATGAAGCTCCCAAGCAACGCCAGTTGTGTCGCGATGTGGCTGCAGGCGGCAGGCGCCGAGACGAGAAGGAACGCCAGCAACGCTGCCAGGTCGTCTGCAGTCAAGTTGATCTTACGAGGCGTTGGCGTTTGGTGTCCAGCGCCAGCCTGAGCAGCGTAATAGCTCTTCACACAGCGATCCAAGTCGCGACAGACTTCAGCGAGGAGCTCCGACTTGACCCACGGCGAACGATACGACGGCAGAGCGTTCATTCGAACGATGAGCGGCTCGTAGTTCCGCAGCGTCTGCAGCTGGAGTTCATTGGCGTCTCGGATGAGACCTGAAGATGCAAAGGATCCGTCGAGCCGGAAGATAGGCTTCACGCCGAGCCTGTCGATACGACTGGACCGCAATTGCTGCGTGAGGCGACTGAGATACACGTTTTCGGGCTCAAACGCTGCGGCGTACAGCGCGTGGAGAGTCGGCTGGAGGTGTTCGAACAGCGCGTCTATCACACAGCGATGCACGACGGGTGTCGCCCAGGAACGAGACAGCTCTGGGTATTTGTAGTGCAGCACTTGCACCATGATGGACGAAAACTGGTTGATGTCCGCCGCCATCAGAGGCAGAATGAGTACTGCTGCAGAGTCAGCAGTCGGTCCTGATAGAGCGGCCTTGACAGCAGCATCTCCGAAGCAGAAGTGGAAGATCTCTGCGAACTCTCGCAGTACCAACCCCAGCGAGTGGCTCATCGTGCGCCCGAAGCTCTGCCCGTTCCTCGTGATTGGCTGCAGGCGGAACAGGGCCTGGAGATGCTGCTCGATGATCTCCTGGGTCTCTATCTTGTCGCGTTTGTACTTGAGCTTCTCCATGAACATCTCGTCGGCTCCCTTCGCAACGTAGTCACGTTCTTCATGCGGAAGATTCTCCACCAGCCGCGTCCACATCGCCTCCCGACGAAGAGCTACGAGCTTCTTCCCACTCTCATCCACGACGCGAGTCAGCTTGTCCATCATCTCCGCCACGACGACTTGGCTGTTACCCTGCTGACTGCTCTGACTGCTCTGCACGAGCTTCGCGTGGACCACAGCCCGTCGTCTCTCCGTCAGCTCCACGACAGTGACACTGCGACGCTGCACTCGCTGCTGCTCCGCCAGTCGGAGCTGCTCTTCTGTCTCCGATCCCTGGAGCTCCAGAGCCTCGAGCCAGTCCGTGTACTTGGCTTCAGCCGTCGCGAGCAGCATCTCGATCTGGTCGTACCACCCGGCCGGTTCCTCCGATGGCACCACTGGCTGCAGCTCCGCCTCCTTCACATCAGCAGCTACAGTGCTACTGCTGAACGCAGGCGGAGGAAGAGACAGCTCCTCAGCAGCGTACGCCGGCACTGGACGTGACTGGTGACCACACAGCCCAATAAGCGCTGCGGGCATCGCCGCCTGTGCGCGCAACGACGGAGAGCTACTCGCACTGGGTCCACTCGGCGCTACACACGTCGTAGACGCTGAGAAAGGCGGCACACTGGCGATTGGTGGCATGGAATGTGCGGCCTGCGGCATGTACGCGGCCTCGTTGGTCGCCAAGTCCATCAATTCCGCCTCCAGATCGTCGTCCATGGTGTTCGCACTTCGTCGTTATGTGAGACCGTGGAGCCGTTGCGGCACTGAGTTGGGTTTCTAAATTGCGTTTCTATTTCTATCTCATGCATCTAGATGGCATTTATCTCAGTACTCAGTACTGCTATCTTACACGCGAGGAGCCAACGCCAATGGCCCTTCCTGCTCCTCGACACACTGGCGCGCGAGCTCCTTCCAGCTCTGTGCGTGGGAAAACTTGTAGTGGAGCAAGTAGCTGAAGCCACGCAGCAGCAGCGAGCAGCGAAACGCCATCACGTAGTCGTCCGGCATGTACGTGATGCGGTCAATCCTAGAAATCAAAACAAAAGTTAGCCCTCAGATCACAAAGAGCTCCTCACACAGACGCTGCTGTAGTCAGTACGTACTTGTCCAGGTGCTCAACAAAGAGCTGCACGTTCATGCCGTCAGTGACGGAGCGGTCATCGTTGTCGATCATCAGTCGTGCCTGCTTTTCCAGAAAGTACGGATCCGAGTTCTCGGTCTTGACGCCCATTTCCTGAGTCAGCACACGGATGATCTCGTCACGGTTGTCTTCCGACAGCGCGAGGATCAGCTTCGCGAGATGCAGGCGGTGCTCTGCTGAGATGTTCTTGACCTGGCCGTAGTCGATCAGACCCAGCCGTCCGTCCTCTAGCAGCAAGATGTTACCTGGGTGCGGGTCTCCGTTAAAGCATCCGTCCACAAAGATCTCGTAGCCGTGCACGTCCATGACCAGCTTGAGCACCTCCGGGATGTTGAGAAGCTGGTGGCTTTCTTCTTTGGGCCACGTCACTGGACGCACAAAGCCCAGCGTGTAGTCGTACGATCGACGTCCTAGGTCACGGAACAACCGCTTGGCCTGCAGCGTCAGGCTGTACAGCTTGAGCTGGAACGCGTCTGGCCCGGACTCGATATCTAGACCGAGCTTCTCTCGCTCCTTGTCCTTCCGCTCCTGGTCTTCCTTCAGGAACTGCACTGTGACGCCCTTGTCCGCTGCGATCGCTTCAAAGTGGTCGGTGATACCGTCCAGCAGCTTCCGGCCCTTGAGGAACTCCATCACCAGCACCTCTTTCGTACACAGATCCAAGTACGGCTCGGGGATCACAATGCGCGATGCGTACGGGCTCTTGCCAATATTCCGTCGCACTTTTTCCAGGTTCTTGGCCTCTTCGATGTAGTCAAACTCGGTCATGAACGCCTTCTCGACTTCTTCCAAGTACGGCAAGTGGACTGGCTGGAAGTACCGACAGAAATCCTTGATGGTCTTGATGTCCCATCGGAAAAACGTCTCGGCATCCGGGTGCTGCACCTTCACGGCCACGACCTGGCCGTTCGTGAGCTCAGCGCGGTGCGCCTGGCCGATGGACGCGACGCCCAGCGGCTTGGCGTCGATGCAGTTAAAGATCTCATGCAGAGGCTTCCCATACGACCGCTCGATGATCTCACAGATCTCTTCCACTGGCTTGGACGGCGCGTCATCCTGGAGAGCTGCTGCTCGGTCCAAGTACTGCTTGGGCAAAAAGTCGGCGCGTGTGGATCCGGTCTGCGCCAGCTTGATGTAGAAGCCCTTGAGCTCCAGCACGATGTCAAAGACCTCTGGCGCGTGCTGGTTGTGGAGCCGCTCGTACGCTGCGTCCTGCTCGTCCTCGCTCAGCTTCAGCCAGTCCATGTACAGCTGCGTGGCGCGGTAGTGTACGTAGATGGGGAACGCCTTGCGCCAGAAGAACACGGAGCGGTTGAAGCCTTCGTCAGTCTGAGCCTTGTAGGCCACGCCGGAGCCGCCTGCGACCGCGGAGCCCAGCAGCAGACGCGCGCCGTTGCGGTAGATGAGGTGCGCCATGACCGACACGTCAGTCAGAAGAGCGGTTGTCGATCTACGGTGTACAGTTTCGAATTGAGCTCTTCGTTCGATGGAACTCCAGAGCAGCGGTTACCGTACACGGTATGGTGTTACGGTAAGTCGGTGGCGTGACGAAGCGAGTCGTCGACCTGTGCGTACTTAGTGGGAGGAACACTAAGTTCGGGTGGTGCTTTGAGTTTACAAACATATATCGGATATGATAGGTCAGATGCCCGCATATATAGAAAGAAAGAGGCAAAGATGCTGCATGGTGATTCACCATGCAGCATCTTTGGTGAAGGAAGTGTGCGGAGGACCGTCAGTCGTGACTGGTTCCCGCTTCTTGGTGTGAACATCACCTGGCGTCACATCGCTCTGCCTCATGCCGTCCCAGTCGCAGCGGCCGGCCTGGATCCGAACACTGCCCGTGCTGTGTGGCTCATCTTCCGTACGTGCGCGATCCATCAACTCTGGCACCAACGCAACAACTTCGTCTTTGAAGACCGTGAGCCCCTGTCTCAGGTTCAACACGTGCTCAAGTTGTACGTCCAGTTTTCGTCTCGCCTCCGTCAGTCATCTCAAGCGTCGTGGCGTCCTCGACTCAGCTGCACTTGACCCTGTCACCGAACTGCTCAAGCGAAGCAACAGCGGTGGCGCCTTCTTCAGTTCCTTCCCCAACCTGTTGACCACACGCGATGTCGCAAGATTTATAACGGTAGATATTCTCCGACATCCGCACCCAGCTAGCTCATGACACCGGCGTCCGGCTCGGCACTGTATTTATAGAGTCGTTAGGCATACAGTATGAGAACCCCCAGGCTTAACTGTTAATCGAGCCGATTCTCAGTCAGTGCGGAGGATTGAATAGTGTCAATGCACCCACGGCGGCGGGATCACCATCGTCCTGTAGCGTAAGCGCAATGGTCAAGAATGGGTTTCATAGCAGAGGATTCAAGTTCCACTTGTTTAGCTCCAAATAATTGCGCTTGGCGTTGTCTTACCGAAGGGCGTTCCGTTTGAAAGTTCACACTGGGCAGGGAGTGAACCCATTGATATAGGATGGTCGCGCAAAGTTTGACTGCAACTGAGTTCCTATGGCGCCACTACTCAGTCAATCCATCCTCTGCGACTCTTTTTATGCGCTTGGATTTCACCACAAACGCAGAGCCCTTGGATGGCAGTTAGTGCGGGTAGGGGCGTCAACAACGCTCCCGTCGCAGGGCTCTTCGTCCTCATTCTCCAACTTGACTCGCACAAGCTACCAGCTACCACCAGCCACCCACCACCATCCACTCCACCACAATGAGCGCCTGCGTCTTCAACAACTGCTACGGACGCAACGCCATGCTCGCCAAGCCAGTGCTCCACAAGCTCACGCTCAACGATGCCAAGACCACGACAGCACCAACGTCTTCCACCATTAACGTCTCACAAACTACACGACAGCTCTCGTCTGAGAGCTCTTTTGAGCG